>JAPYZJ010004403.1:0-15131 GCA_030522765.1 Ophioninae sp. B BG-2022a | reverse complement strand
AAAGAGCGAGAGAGCAGAAAGTCTCGACGTCGTCGAGAAGGCGGAAAAAGATCGCGATCCAATGTATGCGACACCCATCCGAGCCATGGATCCATCGATCGTTCGCGCTTATTGGCGGATTCACAAAAATCCGCCATTAGAATCGTTTCATCGGGCTCCTCCCATCGATATCGAGATTTTTGCATCACGGAAGTCGAGAACCCGTTTTTGTTATTATTGTTTATCATCCGTTGTTGCCCTTGTTAAAATCACGTTTTTTTTTTTTTGTATGAACGTCAAAATTGATTTTTTATGTTTATTATTGTTATTTGGGCTTTTGTTTATTGTCGTTGTTGTTAATTGGTTAATTATTGGTGGGGTTGGAATCACGGTTATCTATATGAGTATGATGATACGTGACGATAAGTGCGGGATAATTTTTTTTTTTTCGAGTTTTGATTTTTTTTTTCGTTGTTTATTGTACTTTCGTAATTGTTTATATTGAGATGGATCAGTAAATTGTCGTCCAATTTTTGTTTCTTTTTTTTTCCATGTCAATAAACCTTATATAGGTAAATGTATTTTCGGAAAATGATAACTTATTTTTTATATGTGTATAATATATTGATTTATTATTTATGTAGATATGATTTTATAACGAAAATGAATGTTATTTTTAGTTAAGATTTTTTGAAATAATGTTTACATAATTCTTGAATTATACGTATATTTTCTTCGTCGATATCCCTATTTTTATATATTTTTTTAATATTTATTATTTTTATTGTTTCCAGTTTGAAATCTGATTTGAGATTGAAATATTTTTTTTAATAATTAAGAGAATATTTCGATTATTTTAAAACTATTTAATTTCGTATTTATGTTATTTATAAATTTCATTGTTTAAAAATACATATATTATTTATTTAAAACAAGATAAAAAATAGTAATATAATATTTGTTGTTCTGATATATTTATATAAAAACAGTATGCGTGAAAAATCATGACTGTGAAATGAACAATGATTTCCTAGTAATTATAAGAATTTCTAAGTCTAATCCCATTTTTGTTCTCGAAGACTGGTATGATACTCATGAAAGCACGAAAATCATGTTTCTTTTCTAAATTGGAAAAAAAGAACAAAAGTAGGAAAAACTTGTTTGAAACTAGGACAAACAAAAAATTAGGAAACTAGGAAACAAAAAACTAGGAAACTAGGAACAATCAAATAAAAAAACAAAACAAACCCAATCAAAAACTGGGGAAACCAGGAAAAATGGAAAACTAAGAACTAGGAAACTAGGGAAAACTAAAAACTGGGGAAAACTAGGAAAAACTAAAAACTAGGAAACTAGGGAAAACTAAAAACTACGGAAAACTAGGGAAAACTAAAAACTAGGAAACTAGGGAACTAAAAACTAGGAAACTAGGGAAAACTGAAAACTAGGAAACTAGGAAAAACTACAAAATACGGAAAACTAGGGAAAACTAAAAACTAGGAAACTAGGTAAAACAAAAAACTCGAAAGATTGGAAAACATTAGAACTGCGCAAAGTATATACGAGATTGCAGTACGATACTCATGAAAGCACGAAAATCATTTTTTTCGTTTCATCGCGATTGAAATACGACGAGAAAAGCGCACTGAGTGTTGCGGTGACATTTTCGCGAGAATTCATCGTCGCGTCGATTTAAATCCTCGAGGGCGGTACGAAAAGAACAGAATTGAGGCAACTCACCGATACGGCGGTGATGTCAATTCGCAGGCACTTCGATGTACACGGAATTCCGCGCGAGCAGTTCTATTCTCTCGCGTTGCATTTCGATCGTCGTCGAATCGTCGTAACATCGTTCAAAAAATGCACATCGAATCTTCGTCACCGAGTTTAACGAGTTTGAGGTTAGGTTTCGGCACTGATCATTTCTGCAACAAATAATTATTGATGAAAACGTTAAAATTGTTTGAACGCGAAAAAAGCACGTTCCGCTTGGCCAAAACTGTAAACAGTTCCGTTCGGCTCTCCAAGCGTTGACGAGAAGTACGAATTCTCGCCGGTAGGGGAAAGCCGAAAAACAGAGGTTAGGTAGAGGAAACACGATCTTCGATTGACCAGAAGGCTCAACATTCCGAAACTACAAATTTCCTGAAGGTCATGCCAGCGAAAGCACGAAATTTCTTTGGGTTTGTTTGGGTTCGTTGGATCGATTTTAAACAAACCCAAACAAACCCATACAAACGAAATTCGACGTTCGGGTTTCCTACCCCACTTCGAAAAACAATTCGGCGAGCGCGTCACGAAAATGGTCGAAAGGTTACCTCGTGTTTTGCTTATCGATCGTCAAGGTCAAGATTCCACACTTCGACCTTTTCGAAAGACCTAACGAAAGCTTATTCCAATTTCAATGAAACGTAGAAAACTCGATAAACAGAAACTTCGAAAACCTATGTCCTAATCTACACGCACCCACGCATGCGTTTGTACAGGTTAAACCTACGATATTTAGAAATCCGACCGACACCAGTCAAACGCTTTTTCATTTACTCGGCATTCTTCAATGCTGCAAACTTTTATGCACACTGAGACACCCACGTACCTCGGAATGACTCCTGAAGTTCAATGCCGAGACACTTCCAAAGAGATTTTATAGCTTCGAGTATTTCAACCGAGAAAATGTAACATTCGAGACTGTAAAAACTACCGGACGAAACTGCACGTACGAGACTGCGAAAACGCTCTTTCGATTCTGTGGGGTATCGCTAGTCAGAAGCGTTCGCAAACCTCGTTTCTCTACGTTAAACTCGACAACGCACTCAATTAACAAGAATAAATTTTCTGATTTATTAGTTTTATCTGTATTTAATATTTATTAAATATTTGTTCAATAAATTATTAATATTTATTTCATATTTATTTTTATTAGCTTTGTCACAAATTTTGGAAAGACGTACCAGTTTCGTTACCGCCAAGTTCGATGTATTAATAATCTCTTACATCTAAGGGACGCTACCGCTTGTGGCGCTGCGATCGCGTTGTAACTAAACCGGAAGGATTTTTGTCCAGAAGATTGTTCGAGGCGGAGACTGCCTTACCGACAGTCGTTACAATTCCGAGACACCAACGCCCTCTCACGACTTTATTTCGAAACTTTTGTCCGCGAACTAATTATTTTACGATATACGTTTTCTTTGCAATGCGATATTAAAAATGAACTTAGCGACACGACTTTGATGTTTCTATGTTTTTTTATCGTTGGGGTTGTTTAGGTTGAAAATTTCATGGATTTTTCTTCTTTTCATTATTTATCGATCTTTTTGACATCAATTAAAACGTTAGCGAAAGCGTTTACTGTTTCAAACATGGATTGGAAATTGTCGGTAAGTTACCGACTGGACCGCGACTTTGATTTTAATGTTTTTTCCTAATAATTTTTCGATCGCCTAGACGATTTCAAACTCAATTGAAACATTCGTAGAACATATATTAAAAAAAACGAGAGTTAAAAATTGTCGATAAGTTACCGACGCAAATCCCGGTCCAGTCGATACCCAACAAACTTACACTCTATTGTTAGGATATATTTGTCCCAACCGAAACAAAAAGCAATTTTTAAGTTGACAGCTTGTCCAACAATACAAACGGTTGCAATACTTTTTTGTCCACATTTTTTGTCCAATTTTTTTTGTCCAATTTGTTTTGTCCCACGCAACAAAAAAGTTTAATTCAAGAGGGCGTTTGTGTCAAACGGGAAAGTGGCGACATCTTGCGGACATTGGCTATACCTCGACGTTTCTGTCATAACCCAACATTTCATCTTTATTTATTTTGTTCTCCCGTCGTAAAGTATGACGCGACATTAGACACGACTTTGTGATTTCTTCTTTGTTTTTATCGACGTTCAATTATGGAATCGTCTGCTCTGAACGCGGTGAGGAAACTTTTTTTTTCTTATCTACGAAAGTCCATTACGTCTTTGGTTCTTTGGTGTCGTAAAAACTTGAGAAGTTCAGATATCCAGTAGGAAACTAACCTAATCCAAAAATCGATCTTTTGTCGCTTGTTTTAGCCTCGAAAAATCGTGTTTTTTTTTTGTGTTTTTCTGAAGATCGCGTTCGCATATAAATCGATGGAGTGTTTGCAAACCTTTTGACCCGAATCCGTGCGCTTGTACCTTGAACGCGTCGCGACTCGAGTGCCATTCGTAATTGGAGTATGCAAACACGTGACTACGACACGAATTATTGCAAAAGAAATTCAATATGAAAATTTCAAACGAAAATTTGATGCTTGGTTTTTTCCCAATTTTAATTTTGTGTACTTTCGTTTTTTTCTCGGGAACTTTTTTTTGTAATCCGTAAAGTTTAGTTTTTTGGTCTGCCGAAAGACGATTGGAAATTTAGTAGAAAAAAAGTGACAAATTTGAGTCCAGGAAACACGAAGATTATTGGAATTACAAAGAAAAAGAAGAAAACGAGGAAAAACTTTTTTGAAACTAGGACGAACCAAAAATTAGAAAACTAGGAAACAAAAAAACTAGGGAACTAGGAAAAATGATAGTAAAAAAACAATAGAAACTTAAACGAAAACTGGGGAAACTAGGAAAAATGGAAAACTAGGAAACTAGGGAAAAATGGAAAGCTAGGAAACTAGGGAAAAATGGAAAACTAAAAAACTAGGGAAAACTAAAAACTAGGAAACTAGGGAAAACCAAAAACTGGGAAGATTAGAAAACATTGGAACTGCGCAAAGTATATACGAGGTCACAGCTTGCGTCGTCGAAACGCAACAAAAAATGATTATCTTTCAATGGCTTTGAAATTCCTTGCTTGCATACAAAAATCCCCAAATCGTTTCTTAGAGCACTGATTAAAAACATAGCGACGATATCTGAAACCCAATATTTCCGAAAAGTCGAAAAATCAAGACACGAAAAACAAGTTTCATCGCTTTTGCAAGTGTGCACTCGGAGACTCCAAAATATACTAAATTTCAATATTATGTCCTTCCCAGCTTCGTTCCTAAATTCAGTTTTACCAAAACAAGAATCGAAGCTGAAAAACTCGAAATTTACTTTAACGAGAGTGGATTATTAAAAAATCTGAAAATTTACAATCTTAGCTGAATCGGATGGACGGAATACTTATATTTTGTTCTCCGCAATTTTCCAAGTCGCAAAGATGTTTATTGCGGAAACTTTGAAATACAGGCACACGAGAAAATAAGACGAGCGGAGGCCCTTACCCAGCAAGGTAAATTTGCGGAAGCTGCCGAGTGTCATGAAAAAGTTGCGGATGTCCTGAACGAGGTGCATAGCCAAATTTCTGCTAGTCTAATAGAAGATAGAACGTTGAGCACCAAAAATCTGATTCCCCTCGTGCCGTCGATCCAGTCGCTCATGACGCTAGAATCGCTCGCTTTGCAGAGGGATTATCACACCAGGCAGTCGGAAGTAGTCAGGTAAGAAAATTCTACTTTCTACTGAATCTTTCTACTTATCGCTGAATTGTCAATTAACTCGAATTTTTAATAAAATAAAAATACTCTATTCCGTGAAAATATCAAATTTCGACATCACCGCAAATTCAGGTATCATTAGATGGGCATTGCAAAATCGTAAAAATTCTCGAACATATCAGGAATCCTGAAAATGTTGAAAAAATTGAGATTTCGAAAAAAAATGAATATTAAATGAAAAATTGAAATTTTTGAATCTTGTAAAATGCCAAATTTTGAAATCTTGTAAAATCCCAAATTTCCGAATTATGTAAATGTACAAAAAAGCGAAAGATTTGAGTTTACAGCTTGATTATTTTGTCGAATCGTTATTTTGAAATTAACACGAATAATATAAATGCAAATATTAATTATAAATACGAATAAATGAATAATTAATCAAATTAATAAAATATTTCGAATATCTAATTTTCACCGTATAATGAATAATACTTTTTCTTGGATTGAATAAATCAGTGTAATAATCTATAAAAAAAAAAGTTTCAAATCAATTGTCTTGTTTCCAGGATGAAGCAAGCTCAGTTCGAGGATTACAAAAACACATTGGAGACGCAACAGAGGAATCTGATGAACAAATTGATACCGAAAGTATCGGAAAAAGAAAGCGGAAACGCGTCTGGGGAAATATGCAGTATAAGTGAATCATCGAAACAGGCGATATTCCGAACGATCGAAGAGCAGGATTCCCTGCTGACTCTGATGTCAATGTCGGATCCGGCGGTTTTCAAACATCCCAAAGATCAAGGCTCGGTCATCGAGGAATTGCGAACGTTGAACAAACACCTTAAAACTTTGGTGGGCAGTTTGTTGTCGCAGCTGGAGACGAAAGAGCACGAAGTGCAAAAGCTCAACGAGCGAATAAAAATAATATCGTCGGGCGATGATACGGAAGTTCGGGTAAACGCTAGCCACTCGAAGAGGCTAGCGCCACTTCCGCCTTTGGCGCCTCTCGAAATGCCACTTTTCGATTTTAATTCCTCGTGAATATTCACAAACGAGAATCATTCTGGTTCTATCACCGTTCGATTCGAAATACTTTTCCGCTTCCAATGAACGTTATCAGCGCCGATTGTTTCCTTATTTCCAAGCCCAAACAAACCCAAACCCGAACAAACCTAAACAGACCTAAACCCAAACCCGAACAAACCAAAACCTTCAATTCTATATATATATAACAAACCTAAGCCCAAACAGACCCGAACGGACCTGAACCCAAACAAACCCGGACAGACCTGAACCCAAACAAACCCAAACAGACCCAAACCTTCAATTCTATATTTTGATCTTTGCATCTTGAACTTTGCATAATTGGTATCCAACGTTTTTTTTTTCAATTTAATTCATTAATTTCCTTATTTTTGTTTTTCGAAGCTTTTTTTGAGAACCGTGCTCGAAAATATCTGATAAAAATACGTAAACACATCGAAGCCTTATTCACGGTCGAAACTAGTCAAAAATTACATTGTATTCGTAAGCATTGATTTTCGTTGCTTTCCAACGATGCAATCTTCAAAACTCGCAAACGCCAAAATGGATTAAAGAAAAATAACGAGGGTATGAAAAGTTTACGAAAAGACGAATTTCCGTTTCGACGGATTTGATTTTCACATCTGGGAGATTATTTTGATGAGGCGAGGAAATACAATAGAATTTTTATTTTTTCTATGTAAATTCAGTTTTCGTATCAATAACCTATCTTTTTTTTTAGTGTACATTTTTCTTGATCTTTTTTTTTCCAATTGGGCGGTTAATGGAAATATCGTACTTAATAATTTGCATCTGGAAATTCTCGTTTCGTTCGAACGGTGAAGACGAACGATGAACGATATTGGGTGTTCGTGAGACAAAGAGCGCAATATACACAACTTGTGTTCATTCCCAGCAACTTCTGAACGAAGATTATACGTGTTTGAATCGTGCATTGTTGACTTATGGGAAATTGTTTCATACACGATAATTTTCGATAATTTTGCCTCCATTTTTCCTATCTTGCGAGGGAGAAAGAGAGAGGAAAGAGAAAAGCAAAAAAAAGTCGACTCCGAAAATTTGAGCAAACATTGTGAATACGCGATCGTTTTATGTTCGCTATTGTTCGTTGTATAAATTTTTATCGTATCGTTACGAATAAACAAAATATCTGTATTGTTTATCAATCTTTCTTTATAATTTTCCCTTGAACTTTCAACAGATTTGAACGAAACCTAAAAGTTTGAACAAAATTGAACGAAACCCCAAACTTTGAACAAATTTGAACGAAACCTCAAACTTTGAACAAATTTGAACAAAACCTCAAACTTTGAACAAATTTGAACAAAACCTCAAACTTTGAACAAATTTGAACAAACCCCCGAACTTTGAACAAATTTGAACAAAACCCCGAACTTTGAACAAATTTGAACGAAACCTCAAACTTTGAACAAATTTGAACAAAACCTCAAAGTTTGAACAAATTTGAACGAAACCTCAACCTGTAAACAAACCCAAACAAACAGATTTGAACGAAACATCAAACTTTCAACAAATTCGAACAAAACCTCAAACTTTGAACAAATTTGAGCAAACCCAAACAAGCCTCAAACTTTCGACATTTTATTTCCTACGCAGTCAAGTGTCCATGAATTCTTTCGAGATCCCTCGAATTATAGAAAGAGCTACAATCGGCACACCGAGAATCTTCGATGGACATTAAGACATCCCGGCATAGAATATGATCACAGGGGAGTTTATAAAATATTTGGCTAAGACACTTGCAGCTTTGCAGGCATTTGCTTCGTCTCCGATCACGTCCGGGCGTTTCATTGAAGCCTTGAAGATTTAACGTTCCACCAATGACGCTAATATCGCGACAATTCTCGTTGCGATTTTCCATCGGTTTTATCTCTCTCCCAAGCACAGCTAATCCACAGTTTTTCAGCTTCGAACTTTTCAAACGGATCTTGGTAGAATTTCGTTTGAAACAAGCAGCCATAACTGGCAGTTTGTGAGCCCGAGTTTCTGACTGAATTTTCGATTGAGCGGGGGTCATAATCACTCCGTTGAAAATACTCGCTGCGGAGACATCGTTCCTTAAAACCTCTGTGGCCCCAACGCTGCCGAGATTGCTCTCAGCGCCAATCTCCGCCATCTCCAACGGTCGATTTCTCATCGTCGATGGAACTTGCCTGTGACCCGACAACCGAGGCAACTTTTTCACTTCCGGCGAATTCGCATTTTCCACCAAATATTTGTCTATTCGAGCTTTCAGAGCGGAGGCGATAATAGGCTTGCGCGAATCGCTGAAAGGTATACCCGTGAATGGATCCGACATTGGACGTCCCCAAGTTGCCTCGACTTTGCCGTGTTTCTCCAGAGTACTCTGGTCGATTATCGCTCCGCTGGGAAGGACTATCGGCTGGATCATTACGCTGCACGTTATAGGATCCAAAAAACATTCCGGTACTTTTGTTTCGGCTTCTTTGGAATCCCTGCGAAGGCGCAATTGTTGGACTTTTATCAATGGATTTTTATCAATGGACTCTTATCAATGGACTTTTATCAATGAACTCTTATCAATGGACTCTTATCAATGGACTTTTATCAATGGACTCTTATCAATGGACTTTTATCAATGGACTCTTATCAATGGACATTTATCAATCAGTTCCGATAAAACCTCATTTCATAGAAAATCAATCAAAATTCCGGAGTTCAAATTCTTTCAACTTACCCTGATATTTCTTCAGTTTTTGGGTTATCGGGTTCCGTTATCTTAACCTTTGTAATCTCTTCGTCGCCGTTCCGCCACAGGTTGTAAAGACGTTCTACGGTTTCTTTGGAACCGGAGGCTCGACCCCAGATTTCTATGCGTCCCATAGCAGGTACGGAGTTGTCGGTTTTGAGAATAGAAACGCGCAAATACTCGACACGATCCAAGCAAGGATCTCGTCGCATATAGCGACGAAGAAAATTTGCCGGAGGGTTCGTACCGTCCCCGTCCGTCCTGTAGAAGAGAACGCCGCAATGTTCGGGTTCCAGAAAACCGACGGATACGCGTTTGAAGCCATTTCCGGTTTTCACCGAAATTTCGAAACCGGAAGACTTTTGAGCTCCGACCGATGGCCATAAGATGATATGATTGATGCGAACTTCGCAGATAAGACTGAAATCGATGTGAACCGGTGGCTTGATGCAAGAATACGCCAAAAATCCTTTTTCCGAATCGGACGTCAAATTCGTAACCTCAAAACCGTCGTTACTCACTGTACTGCAAGTTACGCTTGTTTCTAGACATTTTCGACTGAAATTCAACAGCATTGCGTCGGAACGTACGACGCTGAAGCGATCAATCGGATTTTTCGGTTTATTGCATTTAGAGGTTATGTCGCGGGAGCAACGATCTCGAGACACGGAAAGTCCAATGAAAAACGTCGATTGTTGAAACGTCACGATGTTGTTAACGTTCATTAAGGTTTTACGGAGAAAAACAATTTTAAGGGGTCGTTTATCCGTTTTTCGTTAATTTTAGTTCATATTTAATTAATACACTGTCAAAAAGTCGAAAAAAATCGAAATATCTATTTTGAGCTTAAATATCTGACTGAACTTCGTTTTAAATGAATTTTAGTGAAAACATCACTTTTATGGAGTTTCGCCGCGGAATTTTCATTCACAATATACAAAAATGAGAAAGTCACTTTTTGATTGATTAATAATCTATTAAACGTTTACAATCGGTTTTTATGATTTTTTATAGAAATTGAGAGTTTTTGCTTCGATTCTGAGACACTTTTAAACAGTCAAGTTGACGATAGCACAGAACTCCGAGCGTTTTGCACAATCGCAGTTTAACCAAAAGTGCCAAGTGATTCGTTCGACTAGTTTCCATATACGCGATTAATCGACATCGACTATCGATAATCTCTTCGGCTGCACCACCACGGCCATGTTCTGTGACCATTTCATTGGCTATTGCGTGCGCAATTGCATTCATTTCGGTTTGGGTTTAAGGGCATGACGAACGTTGTCACGTGACACACGAGAGCGAGAGAGATAGTCGCTTTAAACCGCGATTTCTCAAGAATGAAATGTTTTCATCGAAAATGGGGACCGGGAGTCCCTCGGTGCCATCGTCCTGAATGCACACAACAAGTTTCGTACCGATTGGTTCAGCCGTTTCAGAGAATAGTCGTTTCAAAATTTCGAAGTGGACGAAAGCGTGTTCTAGGTTTCTCATCGCGATTTCTCAGAGATGAAGAATTTTTATTCAAAATGGCAAGCAGGAGGCCCTCGGTGCCATCGTCCCGAATCCACACAACAAGTTTCGTACCGATTGGTTCAGCCGTTTCAGAGAATAGTCGTTTCAAAATTTCAAAGTGGACGAAAGCGTGTTCTAGATTTCTCGTAGCGATTTCTCAGAGATGAAGCATTTTTATCCAAAATGGCGAGCAGGAGGCCCTCGATGCCATCGTCCTGAATGCACACTACAAGTTTCGTACCGATTGGTTCAGCCGTTTAAGAGAACAGTGGTTTTAAAATTTCGAAGTGGACGGTGGCATCGTCGTGCCCTTAAAAATCGTGAAATAAAGGACGCGAAAAATAAAGAGCAAAAAATACATCGAGCACATCGATAAATCGCGGAACCTCGAGTATCGTTGTGTCTCGAGACATCGCGTTTAGTAGGGGCGATCAGACATCTCCCGCGTTGAATAACAATACGCAAATGGCTCGAGTACAAAGAAGAGAATTTCCTGCCCGGATCAAGGTGATTCTACGAAAGACGATCTTTGCACACGTAAACGACCCGAGGGAGCTTCTCATTTTGGTCTTATGATCATTGAAAGAATCCATCGATTACTGGACTATATAATCCTGACGGCGTGAAGTTGTCGTCAGTTGGAGCTGGACCGTTGTCCTGGCCGCACAATTCTCGTACTTCTTCAATTCCAAAACTTCATTTTTTTTGGTAATTCATTTTTTTTAATTAAAAACGATTTTTTATAACATAAATTATTTAAAAAAATTTAACATTTTTGTAAAATACGTTATTTTATTGAAAAAAAATTAATTTTTAATTGATAATTAAATCGTCATTAATCGAAAGAAGACAACGTACGATTTTGAATACTTTGAGCAAAAGAGTACCTCGTAGTAAAGACTGATAAGCTCAAAGTGTCTTTCTTCTTCTTTTTCCGTACTGGAAAGTACACGTTCGAGCTTATTAGCAATGCGTTGATATATCGCGGTCGAACTCGAAGTATAGCGATAAGAGACGAGTTTTTCCTCGACAGTCCATTTGCGAGTCGTTCACCAACGGTTTTTTTTTCCAAACTATGTCAAGTGTAAATAGAATCGCGAAGATCACTGGGCCAGAAGTTACGAAGAATCATCGAAGTTTATCAACATCCTATATTCTTCATTTAAGGGCGTAATACAAACGTCAATAGAAACATCGTAACAGACCATGACAAGAACTGAAATTTAAATGGTAATTATCATTTTTATACGACATTGTTGAATTCGTTGTTCCAATGAAATATTATTATTGTTTTTCAATAAAACAATAACATATTTTCCGATAAAATATTATCATCGTTTTTCCATAAAACAAGAACATATTTTTCGGTGAAATATTTGGATTGTTTTTTTAATAAAACAATAATATATTTTTTGATAAAACAGTCAAATATTTGGTAATTATGCAAAAATGGGGCTCCAACTCAATTTTGCAGGAAGATTTTATTTTTTGTCGTAAATTAGTTTAATTTGTCACCACTAGTGATATTTAGCTGGTAAAAGATAACATTTTTATTTAGTAAACCCAAACAAACCCAAACAAACCCAAACAACCTTAATTATTTCCATAAATTATAGGGTTGTTTGGGTTTGTTTGGGTATATTCTGGAAGGCTCATTTTGATCGAAAATTCGGTTTTCAATTTTGAGTTTTGGAATTTTTTGGTTTTCAATACAATTTTATTTAATTAAACTTCGAATTCAAATAATTTTTTATTAATTTTATTTATAGTTAATATAAAGTTTATAGAAACTTTATTTATTTATTTATATATTTATTTATTTATTTCTTCATATATTTATTTATTTATTTACATATATTTATTTATTAATATCTAATCAATATGGTAAAAAATCACATTGATTAGATATTAATTATTTAATTAAACGACGATTTTTTTTTAATTTATGCAAAATATTTTCACTGTTTTTTCATATTTCTTTTTTATTCAATTTCATTTTTTGATTTACGCGTTCACACGAGAGAACGTCTAATAATTAGTTCGGTAAACGAATAAAAAAAATTAGTTTCGAACAAGAGTTGAGCTTGAAAGATTCTTCACCAGAAGTCAAACTCTAACGAATGCAAATCGATTCGACCTTCGAGACTATTTTTTTCGAGCCAAGTTATCAAAATTCCGTAGATACGAGCGTGTGTCTTCTCAGCTTTAATAAATTCAAAGACGATCAGTAAAATCAAATTTACATCGTTTATAATTTATTTTTTCAAAATTTTGTTGCATTTTGCTCTTTGGAAAAAAAAATAAAATTAGAAACGTTGGTAGACGAAAATTGGTAAAAACGAGCGAGAATGAACGAAAAAGTAAATTTTACCTCTGAAGTAACGACGATCTTTCTTCGAACTCGTTTTACCGACGCAGACCAGTTTGGCCGATCGGGCTTTCGACCATGAAAATTTTGATCGAAATCGGTCGCCGTTTCAGGACGAGATCGCTTCTCGTTTCGAAGTCTTTAAGGTGGGGGGTAAATCGTCGGGGGAGCCAAAGATATACTTTTCTTATCACGCGGGAAGAAATCGTTTGTTTCGGATTCGCGACCAAGCAGGATACACGCTTCGTCCTCCTCGAAACGAAAAAACCTTTAAAACGGTTTGGGGTATTCCAATATCTTTTTAATTTTTTTTTTTTTTCGTGATAAAATTTTATCGATGTGCTTTTGAATCTTGTGATTCTTATCAGGTGCTTATCAGTGGAAGCGCCATAAAGCTTCCCTATCACGCTATGGCGTTTGACACATTTTGTGTCACGTGCACGATACTTCTCGTACTGGTCAACTTCGCCAATTCCGATATCCTCAGAGACCTATTGTTTCCCCGTTTCCCGAGGCTTACCAGGGTCAAGTACGAAGGAAACGAACGCGCCATCGATCAAGGAAACGCTGTACTGGACACGGTGAGTTTCCAACTGTTTTTCCAAAAATAGTTTTTCTTCAATCTTTCAATTCAATTTCAATTCAATTTCAATTCAATTTCAATTCAATTTCAATTTCAATTTCAATTTCAATTCAATTTCAATTCAATTTCAATTCAATTTCAATTCAATTTCAATTCAATTTCAATTCAATTTCAATTCAATTTGAAATTGAATTGAATTGAATTGAATTGAAATTTCAATTCAATTGAAATTCAATTTGAATTGAAATTGAATTTCAATTCAATTTCAATTTAATTTCAATTCAATTTCAATTCAATTTCAATTCAATTTCAATTCAATTTCAATTCAATTTCAATTCAATTTCAATTCAATTTCAATTCAATTCAATTTCAATTCAATTTCAATTCAATTTCAATTCAATTTTAATTCAGTTTTAATTCAATTTGCATTCAATTTCAATTCAATTTCACTTTTAATTTTTATTTCACTTTGAGATCTTCAGTTTACGATGCGGCTAATTAGGATTATAATAAAGATTTGTTTGTATAGTTAACGAAATTTTGATTGGAAAGTACGAAACGAAAGGACGTTACATGTTTTTGAAAAAAAAAAACTGCACGGTTCAGGGATTTGAACGATATTTTGACGTTTTGATTTTCGAGGGATACTGGGTTTTTTTTTTATTTTTGACGAACATTGGGCGTTTCGGTTTTTAACGGAAACTGCATTGATCGATTTTTGACAGAAATTGCATTTTTCCGATGTAAAATGGACAGACCAAATTTATCGATTTTTATACTAAGGAATTATTCTATTTTTATGACAAACTTAATTTTTCTTCATTTTTTTTCAAACCTCTATTTAACGATGTTCATAGAATAAAAAAACATATTTCTCTTATTCTTTTACCAGAATAATATAGTGTATATTTTTGCCCTTTTTATTATCGATAAAACCTTATAATTTTGATAATTAATAGATATATTTAAAATCTTTTTCTAACCCAAAAAATTCTGTCAGAAATCCGAGAATTTTAATGAGTGATTCATAATTTTTCAAAGCCAATTTTTACCCCCCCCCCCCCTCCCTCTCTTCGTAATTATGAATTTTGATTTTTTCGTTCAAATTTGATGCGAAGGTGGGTCTTATCGAGAAACACGGTTACCCCGCCGAGGAGCACAACATTACGACCGAGGATGGTTACAACATAATATTTTTTAGAATACCCGGAAGTCCCCATAAATCAACGAAGGAAAAAAAACCGGTCGCCTTCCTGCAACACGGATTATTCGCATCATCGGACTCTTGGGTCCTGATGGGACCGAAAAAGGACTTTGGTAATGTTGTACACGTTTGCCTCGAAAACCATGATTCCTCCGATGTTTCCTTGACGATATTATTTTTCAACTGACATTTTTGAAAAAAAAAAAAAAAAAAAAAAAAAAAAAAAACAAAAAAACAAACAAAAAAAAAA
>JAPYZJ010004402.1:0-13744 GCA_030522765.1 Ophioninae sp. B BG-2022a | reverse complement strand
ATAGTAGAGGTCATTTGCAACAAAAAATGTCCCATCAACTGGGGGTCGAAAATTGATGGTTATTGAGATATTGATGTTTTTATGTTTTCTGAAGAATTTACTGACTTTCTGCCTAAAATAAAAAATTATGAAAAAGATACGCTATCATAAACAACGATTTGATACTTTTCTGAGAGACCAAGAGTTAGCGATTATTTAAAAACAAATTTTGCATCCAAATTTTACACAATCTGAAAATGAAAAAGCCAATTTTCGACCCCCATTTGATGGGATATTTTTTGTTGCAAATGACCTCTACTATAACCCCTTTGAAGGAATAGGTCGAATTTCCGGTCACTCTGTGTATTATTTATTATGTTTATTATTATATTTCTTTTTCTTAATTATTAATAAATTTTTCATAAAAATTACGTAATTTTATATTATCTATTAATGCATAAAATATAATAATATATAATCAATTATAAAAATATTCCGATAAATTGATCGATAAATAGATAAATAGATAAATTGATTTTTCTAAAACAAAATGTAATGGGACATGTGACATCAGTGACGTACCGATAACAATTGTTGACTTTGTATATTTGACTTTCAGCATCAGCCGGAAAACAACATGTGCGGTGACGGGCATCTGTCCGGCATAATGCCGGACGTGGCAATGGCAACAGCGTCCTTCGGTGCTCTCCAATTGGTCGAGCAACCGGAGCTCGAGCTCGATCTAGGCGATGGCACATCGCATCTGCTGCAACACGGACCGGTATCGATAGGGACAATTGGGCCTCATCATCCGTTACTGCCGCATCAACGTCAAAGACACTTTCCCGGGCCTCCACCACCACCCTACATGTATCATCGTTCAAGCTCCGGCTTGCCGAGATTCATATGAGACGAGCTAACCCGGGCGCGATCCAACCTGAGAGAATAGCTCTCACGTCCCGAGATCGTCGCACCGACAATTTGTAGTATACGAATCAGCGTCTTTCGCGTTTTTCTGCTCTACGATGCTTTCCGATTTGTGATTCCGTTAATCGCTTCTTTTCTCTCTTTCGTTCCTCGTGGCCTCCGTTAACGTCGCCACTGCGTATCTTATATCAACAATCTCCCGGCTATTCCTTTGGACAGATAGAGGAGGGTCGACATTTGGAAATATGCAATGATCAATCCTTATTTCCCCGTCACTTGGCCAAGTGAAAATTCGTCAATTCGAACCTCAGCTCGTTACAATGATCGTTAGATCTGCAGAATTCGATAGGAGATTATAAGATGGATGGATGGATTCATTCAGGTTTCGCTTATATTGGCTGACACTTGAAACATTTATCGCCATCAACAGAACACCCAGAGTTCATAACATTCTCTGCGTCATATTCGAGTCAAATTCAAAACCAATTTTACAGAAATTTTAAGAATCGTGAGTGAAGCGGTTTGGTTTTTCTTCGTTGTAGATACTGCCGATGGAAGTTCAACTTCCAACTTTCGGGAAGGTCGTTTTCGAGAGAAAAGAAAGGAAAATCCTGAGAATCGAACAAACTATTGTTCAATTGTGTAAATATTTCTTTCATTTTTGAGGGAAAATATTCACTCGCGAATCTCTCGGTTCTATTGTGATCGAACGCAATGAATGCGTCAATACGTTGATCCTGTGTTTAAGGTTAGAATTTCATGTAAGCTGCGTTATATCGTCGTCGCGTGAAAAGGTTAGCGTCGATGGAAAGCTCAGAAATTGCAGAACAAACTTTTATTGAACGTAGCTACCGAGGAAAATCAGTATCGTTTAGCGTCCATCGGTAAAAGACTCTAACCTCAGAAATGCTCTCGTCCGAGGAAATATCCTGCCGAGTAAACACTCGAACAACTTCCATTGGCTCTGAGCCACGATTCGAGAACGAAAGAAGTCTCTGCCACAGAATATTTCCGTGTTCCACCCTCCTCGAGTTTACGATTAGAAACTCAATTATTTATTCGAATTTATTTGATAGAGGGAAAGTAAAACAGCACACATCACTCGTTTCCCTGTGATGCAGGATATCGTCAGTGAAGGAGCTTATCGTTAAATGAAAAAATGAAAAATGAAAAAAAGAAAAAGCACGAGGTGTAATTCATATTGGACCAATGTAACTACTGTCAGTTTAAAAAAAATGTAGCTATACGTAGAATCATAATAATCATAATCCACGCGCGTTATAAGGTATTCTAGGATCGATTTAAAGCTGTACCTTGAAGTTCTGAAGATCGCGAGTCGCCACGACAAAAATTCCTTTTGCTTGTCCTCGCGTTTCTGGTTCTTTGTTCTGAAGATCACATTTTACGACTATTCCATCCGAATAACAGTTTGGGATTTGTTCGAGTTTGTTTTATCACAAACGAGTCAAACGCAAAACCCAACTTTAAAATGCGAAGATATCCTTCAGGACATGTAGAAGATCGACATAACCTCACAAATGTTCGAAATCCGTGTTCTCACCGGCGGTTAAGTTTCCAATGAAACGGTCGAGTCTCTGTAGATGTCTCTGTCATACCACGGAAATCGATCCTTCAGTTTTACGATGGAAACGTTCGATGCTTGAGAAATCGCTGTTCAAAACATTTCAAGTATCTCTCTCGCACTCACGCGTCACGTGATACACTTTCTACATGTCCTTAAATGGACATTCCCTGCATAGACGATCCACAGACGAAATTCGAACGGCGAAAATCTTTAACGAAGTTCCAACGTCTCTTTTTCAAACTCAAGTGTACATTTCAGAAGCAGATCGCGATTTTCAGAACGCATCGTATATCGAACTGCTTGGTGAATACTTATCCGAATAGCATATTGGATAGCTCTCTCTCTCTAGCACCCCCCCTCTCTCTCTTCCTTCCTCTTTAAGAAAAAAAACCGACACGACGTAGACGTATGTACCTGTTTGCGGCAATATCCTAAAGTCAAAACATATTATTGACTTGCGTTTCTCGTTTGTTTCCTTCGCTGTAATCGCTTGTAATTTATCTTTTATCGTTTACCGGAAATCGGTGAAAGGCTTTTCCGTTGATAATTTCGTTTCACAGATTCAAGTACCGAAGAGAAATTCGCGGTTCGCTTCACATCCACTAACGTTCGTCGTTTATGAGAAAGTGATTGTTCTTGAATTTAGGTAAAACCCAAACAAAGACTATCGCTCAGTTCTCTCGGTTAACCGAAATGCTGACGTTTGGAATGTTCCGAAAAAAAAAAGAGTCACGATTTCCGCTGAGCGGTAGCGAATGAAAGTACACGACTGTATACGCATTTCACGGTTCAGTAACGAAATTATTCGAGTTCGAGAATTTATTCGATCCGTGCACTGGAACATCGAAGATAAACATGACAAATAAGCTTCGAACGTGCCCGGCAGATAGAAAGGATCGAAACGGTTGCTTATTTTCCGATCGTTGCGAAATATCTTTCAGAAATCCCGATGATTCTGCGCGGTCACGAATTCGGAACGAACCTAACCTGCAAACATATTTCCGACGCGGCGTCATCAATTTCGACTGATGAAAAAAAAACACTTTTCCGTATATTTTCGTTCCGTTCAATTGAATGATATTTACACTGCCATTATTGTAGTAAAAGAGAGGGGAAAAAATACGATGGACAAAGCCGCGATATTCATCGATTAAATGAGCCACGAACAGTTAACTGGGTGAATCGAGTGACAAAAAAAGGAGATCTTGTAAATAGTTTAGATGTAACGATAACGAGGACCTGTTGCCAATATTCAAATGTACATAGAATGTTAACGCCTCGATGGAAAATGACCCACGAGTTATGGTGTATCTTTTTGTTTTATCAACGACATAATACCGACTGCTGGTGAAAAGTAGCCGTACTCTTTACGAAATTTCGATCGGAACGAACATTTCTTTTCTATTATTATTTCCGTAAAAACGATTCTGTTTTCATTCAAATATCACGTTGCATATTTTTCGGAGGTTTGATATAACCTCAAAATGATATTGACCGCCATTTTGATTTCGGGAGTGATCTTCTCAAAGGAATATGTCACACGGTAAAAAGCCTACTGCCAACCTAAAATTCGTTGCTACTTCCGGTCGAAAAAACGTGAAAAGTGGGTTCTTATTTTTCGCTGGTAGTTTATATCCGTTTATATGTGTGTATATAAGTACGGATTGTGTATTTCCTTAATCAAATTCGTCGGAGATTTGAAAACTCCCCTGGACTCTGTAATCTTGCTATGCTTTCCCTGATAGCATGTAAAGATCCCTTTTTTCGTCTAGCTGATTCGCGTTACGTCGTCGTATCGTTTATCCCGCCACCACGAAAAAAAAACGAACTATTCGTATAATTACAACGTCAAAATCGAGCCGTTGAACAAACGAAGCCCGAGAGCTTCTTCATCGAAACTGCCATCTAAAATCTGCGAGCTGCGTTACTTGATTTTGGCTTCGAGGTAAAATTAAAGAAGTACAGTGAAGTAAAGGTACAGTAAGCTGTAAAAAAAAAAACAGAAAGAAGAGAGAGAGATTCGAATAGAGATTCGAGCTGACACGGTACAATCAAAAGACTTTTAGTTTATTTATTTGGTTAGGATCCTCGTCGCGGCTGATGTATAAATTTGAAAGGATGGGAATCAGCGACGGAAAAGCTATCGATATATAAAATTGCACCGATCGAAGAGCGTATTATGGATTTTCTTTTTTTTAAGGTTAAGCATAGAATGGCGTACGCGTGAGCGATCACGGAACCTTGTACGAAGAAGTGTGACGATGTTAAGAACCGAGCGTTTCACTGATCGATGTTAACGTCTCCGAACATTCGCGAAAGTTTTGCTTGAGAGAAAGAATTGTGTGGAGTCGATTCAGCGTAATTTCGCTCGAAAATACCACAACGTTGCACTAATGCTAAACTGCCTCGTTCCTAACGTTTTTTCCTGCCGAATACAAAACGTAGCGAGATTTACGGAAACATCGAATTTTACAAGGCACTTCCGGGTGTCGAAGGCAAGTGTGGGTTTATCAACGATCAGTGAGAGACTCGAGCCTCTCTGAAAAAGCGAACGAACTTTGAGGTTAGTTCGCGCGAGTGTTGTAAAAACTTTCGCGATTCTCCGCGGAGGAACCGTATGGCGTGACGTTGACCCGGAAGGAGGGGTACGCTCTCGTTCGTAGAGCACAAAAAAATTCACGATTGCTCGGCAATAATTTGAAAAAACACAGGTACTGCGGGTTAGCATTTTTCTTGTTTGCTTTACGAGTACTTGACAAAAAAAATCGTGCGAAGCGCCGCGTAGCGACTAAGCTCGAAAAAAAAATCCGTATGTGATATTTCGTTTCCTCTTGTTCGTCCAGTTATTTTTGTCCTTAAAAATCGAGAAGCGTTCGGGTAATTATGTACTTTAACAGCTTTTGCGAAAAATGGACCACGATTTTTTTTGTTACTGATAAATAGCTTTATTTTGTTGTAATGATATTACTGATGTGGAAGAAGATTCCCATCAATTTTGAATTTCGTCTATTGGGTCAGTTATGGTATCCAAACAAACCGAAATAAACCCAAACAAATAATGTGTGTTTATACTTTGCGATGCCTCGATTCCACGAAACTAAGTGGTTCCCTTTAACGCAAACGGTATTCGAAAATTAACAAAATTAACAAAATTGTAAAACACGGTCATAAAAAATTCAAAATTGATAGGAACCTTCTTCCGCATCAATAATATCGTTGTCTATAACAAAATAAAGCTATTTATCGGCAAAAAAAACATCGGGGACCATTTTTCGAAAAAACGCCGTTAAAGTACAGAATTACCGGCGTTCGTGGGCGGATCATCGAAATGTTGATTTAAAGGTGTAAGTAAAGTTTAACCTTACACGCGTAGCTATACACGAGAGTATATGGAAAATGAGATTTTCTTTCCGAGTGAAAGCGTATGGATGGAGCATACACTTGTGACAAAATTTGTCTCTCTTTATTTGTTTTTCGCGTGCTCGCGAGTCCAACCGTTGCAACGAAAAAAAATCAATTTGGGTTTTGCGTTCGCGAGCCCGTATTGAATTGTTAAAGTGTCTCGCGTTGCTTGTAATTATCGTTCGACGAAGATCGATGTATGTGTGATTCAACGTAATTTAATCATTAGGATTAACGACGAAATAAAGTTCAGACCGTAGAGGTCGCTGGTGTGTAAGAAAGATTCGACACAATGCGCGAGCCGGTGATGTTTCCAGATGGCGCGGAGATAGTTAACGAGGTGCCCAAGGGTGCGTTTGCCGAATAGACTGTAGGACTGATGCGTTTCGTCAGTTCGTAGCCCGGATCGATTGTTAAGCTCCAACGGAGGTTTGTCGGGCCGCCTTAAGAGTAACTACGCCATAGTTGAACTTTGTCGTGACCTTGAAGTTTACATCGTTGAAACTTTCCAAATTCGTCGAATTGGATATGGAAACTAAGCTATACGGTGGTAACGAAAAGGTCTCTTTAGGATTCTAATTGAAATACCTACAACTTGAATCTGCAAAACGTCCTATTGGATTCTAATGAAAATAAGAAACAAATAAACCATCTCGTCATATCCCAACAATGAAAACTTCAATTCCACGCGTGGCAGCGAGTCCAGACAACCAACTGCTTTTTTGTCGCTACTTGCCCTCCACACTATTTCCCCATAATGGACCCCCATGGACCGTCCGAATATTCATGGAAATGCAATTCACGTCGAAAAAAAAATCAGGAACCCTGTCAGGATAATATCAGATCGAATACTAAATTGTTGTGGCGATCCAAAACTTCATTGATCCGTTACATTTTTGTCTCCAATAACCCCTCCCCCCGGCGCTTATCACTTGTTATTATTGACGTTCGATCCTTGACGATTTTTCAATGGAAAGCCGGTTACTGTTGACATTTAGCGCTGACACGAATGAATTGAATCGCGTTGATTACCTTAAGGGGCCCTGCGGAGATTGTCGCGTGACGTCATGAATCGTTACAAACTGTGAACGGGTTTCATGCGCAAAGAAACAAGTGTGTATGTATATGTATATACATTATATATAATTACGTGCATATATATCAGTGATTCATTCTAATGTCGTTTTAACTTATACTTATTAAGTATATACGGATTGCGATATTATAATATTGATCATAATAACATCAACAATAATAAAGTAAGCAAATCGAGTTACTGATTAAAAAGAAAATGTGCCCGTTTTTTTGGTTATTTAAATTATTAGTACTCTATTATTTGTACGTAATACTCTAGACTGAATAAAAAAAATTGATGAATTCGACATTGACGCAATTGATGTATCGAAAATTTCCATACGTGTCTATGCAGGCAGTCCCGACGACGTAACTGACGGTAGTCGCTAAAATGGAGGTTAGGTATAAACATGGATGGGACTCGGATCAACACCTGAATTATTATTAATTTTTGAAAAGTTTTGACAAACCAGGTTTTTTTTTATTTTTCGGAATATAAACACCCGTTCATATGACGATCGGGCGATAAATGACGTTTTATATATGTCGCATCTTGAGGAAAGGCTCCGTGACCTGTCTCCGTTTGAATCTACCGTCTAACGGTTTCTAGGGAGGAAAATGTAGCCGTATACGATCTTGTCGATCAGGCTTTGTCGATCATCATAAAGCTTTTCATCCCTTATTATCGCGTATACTTATACAACGTTCGTTACGATTGAACGTAGATAACGCTTTGGTATAACCACCCTCTTGTCCGCCCCTATTAAATCCGCCCTCTGGCACGCTCGCGATCGCATTCACGCACACCCCAGTGACGCGCGCAGTGATCGCAGCGCCGTCAAGCGGCCGTTTCCCACCGAAAAAAAAGCTTGTCTTTAAGCTGCCCATGGGAAGCCTGTTTCCATGCAACTCTAATTTCATTGCACGGGGTAGCTCGTATTTACTTTTATGGCACACTGGGTGAACGAACTTTTACGTCAATTGTAGCGTTAACCCAATTCAAAGTAAGTTCGGTCCGCTTGTCCTCGTTCTACGTAACCTTCCAATCGATAATACTTTTTTGCATCGCACCTTTATTGGGTTCTTTCGACGGCGAACTTGCGAAATGTTTACGTATGATTTCACTTCGCGATTCGATCAAGCCTTCGTCGAATTCGTTTCGTTCTTCCATTTTTCGTCGTTTTTCTTGATCAATCTGGGATTCCGCCGGATTTTATAGAAGACTGATCGTAAAAACGTAACTGTTAATTCAATCGTTGATTAAAAAGTGTCAGTCGAAGTATTCGCGATTGATACGCGGTATTAACGTCGCGCGCATTTCACCTTTCTCGATTCATATCACCGCTGTCTATGTGCACATCTACGTTACGACAGAAACGTAACACATGTGTGTATAATTTTACCAACGAGTGAATTTGATTGCCATGGGACCATCTACGTGTACGTAATTCAAGTGAAAATTGGTTTTATCGAATTGTGTATGTCTCGGACAAAATCTGCGGAGGTGACGTAACCGTATCGAACTCGGCTATTCTTTCCGATACAATAACACCGGAAAGTGCATTTATCCATTGTGATAACTATAGTCACTTTTTCTATGGACATTTGTAATCACTTGGAAAATAGTTGCGGACTTAAATGTCAGTTACGATTGAGTTCCGTATAAATCGATAATGATTATACACGTATATCCAATTCTCGTTTCATCCACTTTATTGATGATGCAAAAACAATTCGATAATGAATAATTACGTAATTGGTTAATTATTCGTCCATTCGGTCACCGGTCGGAAAATTATTGAAATCATGTCAACATTTTTCGTTCTGTCAGGTTTTCAAAGTTAAAGATATGAGCTCGTAGTTTTCTCAGTTTTGTGAGTTTTACAGTTTTATATTTGAGATCTGTTGAGATTTTTTGGTAAAAAAGGCGCAATCAGGTTTACGAAAATTTGAAAGGTGAAATTGGTACCTCACGTTCAATAAGATTCGTATCTATCAGTATTCGTGAATAAACTTTACCTGTTTCATAAATTAATTTTCGTAATTTCTCTTACCGCAAAGAAATATTAGCAGAGATCGAATAAGCCTTAAAGGTTAAGAACGATCTAAAATCAGTAACGTATCTTTGTTATTTCTATGAAGACGGAAACCCTAAACGTGATAATCGAAGAATATTTTTTAGTTTAGTTTTTTATTTCGTCAGATCTCAAAATGTGTCCAGTTCTGACGATGCAAGCGTAAACGTTCTCATAAGAGGGAAGAAAAATGCTGCTGACACTTTTCTACATGATGGCGACGTGGCTGCAGGCGTGGAGATTGGCTTCGTTGAGAGCGCGGCTAGCCGCTTGCTTCAACGGTTCTGACAGCAGCCGACCAACAATTATGCTTCTGGCAAAATATTCAAGCGACTCGCAAAAAGGTATCCTGAATTTCGCTCCTTAGAAAGGTTAAGTTTGACGCCCTGCGAAAAATAACTTTTATCTTTGCAATCATACAGATCCAGGTGACGCTAAAAACGTCGACATGAATGTTCTCAGCTCCGGATTGTGCGCGAACAAAAATGCAGCGAGACTAGGCAATCTCGTATGGTGCTGCGGTGAGAAAAAGCTCTGTACCATTTATCCGCAGGTACGGAAATATATAAAAAATCTTGAGACTACAAATGTCTGTAATTTTCCATGATTGGTCATAGTAGACTTTGCGTTTCTCAGATCTTTTTCTACAGTCTGTATATCTTTAACGCGTTTGCAGCAAAAAGTCGATGTCGACGGGTGGCTCGTTTTTCCCAGCGGAAAAACTCAGTTTCCGCTTCACATACAGAATCACAGCCGAACGGTCGTCAACGACAGCACGAAAATGCACGCTTTGATCGAAGCTGACATTGAAACTTATTATCCCACGGCATGTGCAAAAGCGACAAGGGTAACTCTTCAAAGTGAATTTTATGCTTCGTCAAGAGCGTCGTACTTTTTTTGTGCTTCGTATCTTTTCACTGTTTCTCTGTCCTCGCAAGTTTTGACACCTTGATCCCTTTCATTTCACTCAATTCTTGTGACTTGGCTATTTCCAGTTCCTCAGAGATCCCCTGAAAGGTTGGCCACTCGCTCCCTAATGACTCGTCTTTAAAGAGGGGAAGAAAATCGCAATGCTTTATTTTTAGCTCGAGGATTATGGTAAAATCGTTACGTGGACGGTAGACGATAATTTCGCGGCGATCTTGGAAACCGATTTGGATCATATGACGAAACTATCGATCGCCCTGATGTACGGGAAATGCTTTATC
Organism: Ophioninae sp. B BG-2022a; assembly: GCA_030522765.1. Classification (NCBI taxonomy): domain Eukaryota; kingdom Metazoa; phylum Arthropoda; class Insecta; order Hymenoptera; family Ichneumonidae; species Ophioninae sp. B BG-2022a. The sequence goes on along the minus strand of JAPYZJ010004402.1, from coordinate 3,494 downwards.
AACAATGGACTTTTACTCACTCGCGTTGAATGTGAGTTTTGATGGTAACTCGAGTAAATAAAATCAGCTTATAAACACAGTAAGTTTTTTCGTTTTCCAGCGATTGCCGTTGTTGGAAAGCCATGCGGATATAATTTCGAAGAAATAACGTCGCTTCATCATGACAAAAGTAAGCTGAACTTACTCTCATTATCCTTTCACTTCAAGATCAACAGCCGTCACTTCTAATATTTCGATCGCACAACATTTAATAAACTAGGACTGTAAAATATTTTTCGCGTGCAGAACTGATCGGAAAAGCTCAGTGGGACGCGCACATGCAGCTACTGAAAACCTTCGGCAGTACAGCCAGACACGTCGCTCAAGAGGGAATCGCTTTGGAAATCGATGAAGTTCCAGGTGTACTCGTGACACCGGGAAGCCAATCGGTCAACTTGCACATCCCTACAATTCTGGAAATCCAAATTCCTCGCGATACTTCCGGTAAAATACTTTTGTGTTTGGTAAAATTTTTCTTGAGGGAAAAACAAGCAGTAGGACGAGGAATCGCATCATTCCCGATGGGGTGGGGTAAACGTAAACGGAAATGATTTTGAAAAACGCTGTGAGTGCGTAAGAAAAATTCATAAAATTGGGGTGAAGGAATTTCAACCGCAAAATTCACCATACTTAATACTAGTTGGCAGCAAAATGATCATTTAATTTTCTTTTTCGAAACTAGAATATTCTTGTTCCATACCATTTTACATTGCTTTCGTCTCTTTTACTTGAATTTTCTCGAATATTGGAAGGTTTCGATAAATTTGTAGCATATTCTGATAAGTGTCATTTTTTATTTTTTTTTTCGCGAAGAAAACGAGATAAGGTCTATTGACGACGCAGTAGTTCCTTCTACGCCACCACCAACACCGGCAAGCGTGATTCCCGAGAAATTCACGAATGGCGCAACACTCGCTGATTCACTGAATGAATTGGTCGCGCGGGGCTCTGCAGAGTCTTCGATTCACTTGCCAGAGTCAAACGGTGACGATACCTCGCGAGCGAACGAACCCACGGAGAGTTCAACAGCCAAGACTCCTGAACATACCGAAGTCCGGCAAATTGCGATCGTATCACCGAAAATTTCTGTTAAAACATCTTGGATGATGCAAAATCCGGCTCAACCCTTCCCGACGAGGACGTCGCAGTAAGGAAAATTAAATCACTATTCTACAAAAAACGAGTTTCAATAAAAACCCACCTAGACATTTTTCGACAAAAATCCACAATTTTCATAACCCAATATAGGTGCCTACAAAAAAACTTGCTTTCTTTCGTTAGAAAACTTTCACCTTCGGACACTTGATTTTGAACGCCTTAGTTCTCGAGTTAGAGAGCATTTTTTGCAATTTGCACTAGTAAACAATTTGAATCATAAACGAATATGAGAATCAGAAAAAAACGATTTGATAACAGAGATTTTCCTATCCAAGAATTTTTCCTTAACGAAATTTGTGATTTTTTTTCTTTGTACCAAAATCATTTTTTACAAACATTGGCAGTAACACTTTGACCAAATTCAACGAAAATTTACCAGAAACTCTTTTATCAAAATTAGCAAAGCGGCTTTACCAAAATTACAAAAAAAAACTACAGTAACCGAAAATAATTAAAAAAAAAACATTTTGAACGGGCGCGTTTTCGTTTTATCGATAATACAATAAAAAAATTAATACACGTCCTTTCTTACAATTAAAGAAAATGATTGAAAAATATAGGCATATCTATTTAAATTATTATTCATTTTTTATTCAAATTTCGATTCAAATGATTAATTACTTGTTTCAGCTATTCACCAGCGAAGAAGCTAGTGGTGAATTTTGCCAGTTCCGTAAAGCCGCCCAACATATTGATCTACGCAGATAGCACAATAGCAACCGAAAACATAAAAAATGTGCTCGGTCTCACGCTCAACCAAGCCAAGTAAGAGATTTGCTAATTCCTTAACATTTCAAGCTGCGCAGAAAGAGCGAAGCGCGAAAAGAAAAATAAATTGAGTATTCAAGAAGAGGGCACGCACGCGTTGACCCATAAACGCGAGGGAAGTGGCAATGCCCGATATATGAGATGGATGCATTCCAATTGAGGAAAAAAGAACTTGCGAAACGAGAAAAAATATGAAGCGTGTACGCATGCTAATCTCCGCGATACCGCTAACGCTCTATCAACGTTTAGATAATGCAACGAAAAAAAAAAAAAACTGTAGGTATAGTATGCAGATTATACAAGTCAAAATGTTTGTTTACTTAATCAAGTTTATAATCTGATGAAACACTACGAAAAATTGAAGCAAGTCGTCAATCATTTAGTTCAATGGCTCAATATCTTTTATCAATATTATTGCAATTTTGCAGACACGAGTGATACAAAATTTCACATTGTATGGTAGATATCACTTGTTTACAGAAACGTGTAGACAATGATTGGTAGCGCAATACTTTCCGAGAATTTATTTTTCCCTATTTACCATAACATTATCGAAAATTGAACGTCAAAGATGACGATATCTTTTCAGATTTACTCTTATTAAAGGAAAATCATTTTCTTCAAACGTATATACATTGAATTTCGTTCAACTTCGAAACTGATATTTTTAACAAAGTAATTATCGGTACAAGCACTTTCGAAGTTTCTTATAAAAAAAACGTTAATTAAGCTACAGTGGATACCTCGAAATGAAACTCGTAATTATTTTTGTCCTCACCTTATTTTGCTATTCAAATTTTGTCGTTTTTTTCGTAGATGATGCAAATTGCTAGATGTTCGAAAAAGGCGTTTTAATAGTTATTGATTTTTCATGAATATATTCAGCCGGTAATATTAGGAATGTTGGCATACGCGCTAGAGTTCGGAGAATTAATGAAACAATGAAGATTCACCGAAACTATAACATTTTTCGGTTGACAGCCTTTCTGTTATAATAATCAAATGTATTTACGCTCTTGGGCAATCCGAGTAAACCTAATACTATTGATCGTCGAGGTTAATGCGCATGAATATTTATGATTCACCGGAAGAAAATGTTAACTGAACCGGTACGCAGTTACAATTTACGACGTGATTTTCCCTGAGGTCCATTGTTGCCTCTATTTACAAATCATTTATGATTCATGCGTATGCGATTGGGCATTCAGCAATCACGTGTTGGACGTTTTTCACTTATTGCTGCGACGCATCGGTACTCTGTCCCCTAAACATTTTCAACTAGATGCTCATTGGCGTAGCCAGAAGATTTTTCCCGTGGAAATTGGTCTAACAAAAAATCCTGTTTTATTTATCTTTAAAATTAAAGTAGATCGGCGATTCATGGCCTCGATAGACAAAGTATTAGACCATTCGAAAAAATATTTAAATAGTTATAAGCCCTACTTTATTTTATCATTTCTTTAAAAAACATAGGAAAAAGGAATTAACAATAAAGAGAAGTCAGTTGATGTATTCCTCGCGTTGCAGTT
>JAPYZJ010004401.1:0-13744 GCA_030522765.1 Ophioninae sp. B BG-2022a | reverse complement strand
AAAATACGACTGAAGTTAGCCGTGCATCGGCAAAAACTTCACAGCTTTTGGTGATGCGTACTCTTATCGGATGCGTACTCCTAGACCAGGTTACCCTAAATATCGAAAGAAGAGTGGAGAGGGAACAAAAAGAAATGAGTGGAAACTCTTGTCATTTTCTTTCACAATTATCCCCTTAATACATAGGGTTGGGAATGAGGGAGAAGAGAGAAAAAAAAACGTGTAAAGAGTTTACGGTGGTCCGAGCACACTATGGGGAAGCGTGGGAGAGGCGAGTCTAATTTTCTGTTAAATTTCCTTCCTCCGTGGAACGTCACAAAGCGCGAGCGGTAAACCACCGCGCGATTTTTCCCCTCCTCTCGGCCCTTTCGGCATAGAAAGGGCTGAAGGGCCGAAGGGCGTACGTTTAGTACACGGCAAAGGAAGAAAATGAGCCGCGGGCTCGGAGTATCCCGCGACGTGGAAAAGGCCAAACCGCGCGAGAGGAAAGAGTGACAAAGAGAGAGAGAGTGAAAGTAGAAGGAAAGGGGTGGGGAGAGTTACCCCCCGAAGGACGTTAAGGAGGATTGAATCTTGTCGGTAATTAATGAGGAAAGTTTTATAAATAGCCGAAGGCGCAGTCATTAAACGTCGTCGTCCTCGGCGTTGTCGCTCCTCAAACGTGTATCCTCAAATTGCTCTCGGCGTTATAACGGGGAATCGGGAAGGCCCGAGGGGGTGGACTGGTGAGAAGGGGAGCGGGGAGGAAACGCCATTTTATACGATCGCATCGAATCGAGAATCATCCCACTCGATCTCACCTCGATTCCCGATGTTTGCTCATTAATCCACGATGTCGCGCTTCGCGAAAGGTTAAGGGGACGAAATAGCCAACGATTATTGATTTTTATCCCACGCTGGTGTCGAGAAATATAAACGCAAGAGTTCGTCCTGGTTAGAACGATATTGACTCACGATGCAGTATTTTTTTATTTTTTGTTAAGGTTTGCTTTGGAAATTATTTATTTGTATTTTTCGTAATTTATAAGAATGGTGAATTTATTTGTCATTGGCATTTATTAACTGACGTACCAAAATATCGAGAGTTTTGATTAAATAGTTTTTTTAGCAAAAAAATAAACATAAAATATAGTAGTATAAATATAAAATTAATTTAAAAAAAAAGATCGAATAATGAATTATTAGTAATTAATTTTATTTATTATTTTATATTATGAAATTTATATTATATTATGCATTCATCTATTTTATAAATACTGTAGTATACTGTGAAATATAAAAATAAATATAAACAGAAATATAATAAAATATTGTAAAAAATAATAAATTTTTGTGTTCACTGAGAAAAATTTCGTTTTTCTTGTGATTGTTGAAGGCGTCGGTGAGCGCACGTACCGAACCGGTTCAGACACGGAGGGTGCAGCTACGGACAGTCCGACGACGCCGTTTCCAACCCCTCCGCCGACCTTGACGCCGAATCATCGTCAGGCGTCGCCGTTTCCCCTCGAAAGTACGAATTCTCGACGGCATCATTACAGCGGAAGTGTATCTTCCGAGAGGACCTCGCGTAACGGCACCGGTAAGTCGATCGACGGATCAACGGTCACCTCACTTTTTACTGGCAAAACACATATTTTTGTTCATGCGAAAAATATTTACGAACCGAGCGGAGGATCATATTTTCTTTTTTTCGCAATTTTTTAAGGGGAGGCTATTTATGCAGCCCCGTCGAAGAAAGGGGGAGGCTCGGGGGGTGGAACCCTCGGGCGCAGATCGCGACGGGGTCACGCGAGTGCTCTGAGCTCGAGCTCGACCGCGAGCGATCGCTCTGAGGCGTCCTTTCCCAACGAGCACACCAGGATGCATCTCACCAACGGTGAGTACCTTAATGATTTTTTTACGAATTATTTTTTTTATTATCAATAATTTTTTCATCAGTTAATTAATTAATTTATTTATTTATTATACCAAAAAATCGATTAATTCATTCATCAGTAATATTATCTGTTCGCCGAAATATGTAATTTATGGATAAAAAATGAATTCTTTGTTTTAAACTAAAAGAAATGTTCATAATATAAAAATATTGATTAAAAAGGCATTAAATAAATATCTCATTGATAAATAATATAATTAACTAAAAATACTCATAAAACTAAAATATACTCTCAGAATATCGAATTTATTTACAACAATATTGAAAGTGTTTTATACTATTTACAAATCAGAATAGTGAATTCGCGGATGGCTGACGAAGTATTGAGCTAAACCACTGAAACATTTGATTATTCCTATCGATTGCGTTAAAATTCGCTGCAATAAATCCTTCTCTATTAATCGAATATACTATTTTTCCATCGTGATTTTCCAAGCCCCAGTAAATTTTTCCCACGATATTTCACCCTTCAGAAATTTATCAAAAATTGCTCTAATTATTCGTGACGCGTAAAAAAAAATCTCGTAGCGATTTAAAAACACAAATTTTGCTCGGCCCCTCGAAAATTGGTGGGGAAGTTTGACACGAAGGTATTTACGGTTTTGCGGGAATGCCGGTGAACCTACCAAACCGTGGGACAGTCCAGTCACAATGCTAATTGGAGCGGACGTCCATTCGCAATTATAAGTTTGGCTTTTCCGTGTGTACGCTGCGAGACGTTTTCGCGCCTCGGCTACCAGCCGAGACGAATCTCTTGCTGATCCTCGGACCGGTGTGGCCTGGCTACCTACTCCATGGTTCGTCAGGCTCCCTAACGCAATTGCGGATTAAAGTCTTCGCACGCGTTGAACTTAACGAGCCCCTTCGTGAATACGATTAACGCCTGTAACGCGATTACATTCCAGATTCTCTATTTCTCTTTTCTTTTTTTATCGCGATTTTCAGATGAAAAAGGATCGCGAGGAAAACCAGAAGTTGGGTTGTCTCGAATTAAATATAATGGTGTAATTCAATTAGATTTTTAAATTATATTTATAATTGTGTGATTCATTAATATTTTCATTTCGTTATTAATTTTATTTATTTATAAACCAAATTGATTGATCGAAACAATTAAATTACATTGTCGTCGTTGTTTCATTATAATAACGAAAAATGATAACGTATTTCACGAGCCAATATAAAAATAACACGTTATTGTATAATTCAGAGATCGACAAGCTTGAGATTAATCTTCCAAATTGAAATCCATTTATCTTCAATCTGAAACGTTTTGCTGTGGGAAATGATTTTCCTCTTCGATGAGAGCCTTACGAGACACCGTATTATAGCTCTTTGTGTGCACACACGAAATACATTTTAATCTTCGCCGTTCGTTCTTCGAAGATCGAACGTTTCACTTGTTAATCGAAAATTAATAGAAGATCGATCAGAAAGTCATCCGTTGGCAACGAGACTCGAATGTAATTGAACACGATTAAAAGTGAACAAAACGTATAACTCCGTTTCGAAATGGATTATACTCGTGTTCGCGTCGAAATATGATTGACTTGATAGAATCGCCGATACGTTGGGTTATCCACCGTGATAACGAGATTAGAACGCGAATCCTAAGGATACGTATTTCCAAAGCTCATCCACCGATGTAAACGGAGCCTCTTCGTGCGTCAATCAATAGTTCGCGGGCTCTTCCGTAACTTCCATTCGAACGTACGCTCGGCGCTTCGTTAGGGCGAATGCACGCGCGGACTAACCTACGCGATGAATAAATGACAGTAGAGGTCAATAATCCGTGGGATCGATCGTCTGTCGGCTTGGAACTTTTTTTCTTTTTTTTTGGGGGCATCTTTACGTATCTTGACGGTAGGATCAATAAGGCTGATCGTGGGCTTTGAAAGAGCTCAAAATATCAGGACGAATAGTCGTCGAATATTGATAGTAGAAAAGAAGAAAAAAACTGATGAATCTTTCGATTGTTTACTTCAAATTTTGAAGAGAATTGAGTTTTACAATTATAACATTTTTTGATAATTGAACTTGTCAAAAAACCATAAATCATAATCTGCTTTAATTGTCAAATTGACAATTTAAATAGTTTTTGTGTCCACTAAAAACTATGTTTTTTGGCATTTACAATTGGCCAAGCTGTTTAAAGAGGGATCCTGCTTGGGAAGATTGGGGATATTTCGAATTAGCCGATATAACTTTGTCTACACATTCTTAGATACATAAGGAATATATTTAAGTAATTAAAAAAGACTGGATTTTTTCATAAACCTGGCAAAGCAGCATCCCCCTTTAAAAGGTGGATCCTGCTTCTTTATTATTGACGATCCATTCTCGTCCAATTCCCTCCATCAGGCCGAAGTTGATAACCTCGTTTCCGTTGACCCAAAGACGAAGAAGAAAATACGATAATTAGGTTCAAACGAGATGGTCGAAAGGCCGAATTGTGCCGTTTGTTGAATCGAGCCCCAAATGCATGAATCGGCCGATGAGGTTGGATTCGTAAAAAGCTGCAATGTGGCTCTGCACACATTGCACGGTTGTTTGAGGTGGAGGGTTGAGGGGAGGACTCTGCCGTAACAATGGAATAATCGGCAAACTACCTTACGCGGTGGCTCATTAAATAACCAAGGACTTTCTGTTTCCGGAGTTGGCTCCATTGTTGTCCTCGCGTATGTTGTTCGTGCGTTGGGAGTAGGCACCTAGGTGGTTTGTGGAACTATGCGTTTCGGAAGGTAGGCTGCCCGGAGAGGAGGAGGGTCGAGGTGGAACACGGTGAGGTTTCCCGGTTGCAAGCCTGGTCATCTCTGCTACCGGCTAACTGTGTACAGAAACGAGCTTCCAGCTCTCCCTGGCTCTATTATCCTTCTAGCTAGCCCCTATTTTCATCTCCCTCGGTTGCTCCAGCTTGCTCACTTCAGCTGGCCGCCAACTCCGCTTCCACTTGCGTTCACCACCGTTGCTTGGCTCCTCCGCGCACTTGCGACCGTTTCGTGGCTCTCCATTGGCGTAGCCAATGAACCCTCGAGGATAAAACATCCATCCGAACTCGTTTAAATAATCATCACGAATTCGTTGATTATTTTTGAAGGCAGGATCAGGACTGGTCATCAATAGAAATCCCCTATCAACTAGCTCAGAACATCATCAAAGTCAACGATGCCACTCGATCGATCAAATATTTCTCATTGAACGCGTAACGCAAATGTTAACCACGATGTGAAATAGTCCAAAAGAGAATATCCGATTCTCAACAGTTTGTTTCGTCACTCCGGTGAGTCTCGATAGAAAAAAATGTGTGGCTACGCCAATGTACACGAAGCCAAGAGTAAGCAGAAGCTTTCGGAAGGGGTATGGCACGGAGTAACCGAGTTAACAGTTACCCCTCTCGTCCGTTCGCTAGTTAGGTGAGGTCACTGCGAAGTTAACGGGTCCCTCCCGTTCCCTCGGTTCCCTACTCCTCGCTCTCTTCGGGGGCACTATATTGTTTTAGGTTGGACGCCGAGAGTATTTAGGCCTTCCATATACTCGTGGAGCTTTTGCGGGTTCGGGCTAGATGTGGTTGTACCAAGCCGTGTCTAGATACCACTATATAGGGAGTTGGTCTATTCCCCGGTAGCCGCGACAGTGGCCGCGTACACTATCAGTACGGTTGACCAAGGGCTTCGTATAACTATCCGAAATGGTGGAGGGTCGACGGTGGTACCCACTTCGCCTTGGTGACCGCATCGTCACCGCATCCTCTCCCTCCCGCCCCTGCCCGGACCAGACCCGAAGAGCCCTGACTCCTCATGGATAACGCAGTTTTCAAGCTCCGAGACACGACTGAAGGTGAAACGCTGTCGAAGGCTTTGCTTGCCTGGCAGGCAGCCTGGCTGCTTCCCCGTTCCCTCTTATCTCTCGCTTATCTCCCGAGCTTTGCTTTAACGTCGTACCCCTGTGAACTTTATGGGGGTTGGTAGGAGACGGGGTTGGCCGTTGGGGGGGTGCGTTACACCGTAAGGTCGTAACGTTGCGGCCGTGAGACGAGCCTGAAAGGTATATCGCAGTGGGCTCACCTAACTTTTTAATGAACTCGGTGGAGATCTCGTTTCGCGGTACCTGATACTCTTCCATCCTAACTCCGCTTCCACTTGCCGTCTCTCCATCCCTCTCTCACGGTTTCTGTCTCATCCAACTCCCTTATCCGGTCGTACCTGGCTCGACGACGTCTCCTCTTCCAACCCAACCCTACCAATTATTCGGCGATCCCTGAAAGAAGACGGATCGAAATACCGGCTGGTTTGAGAGATCTTGATGAAACCCTGGAATATTCGGGAAGATTGGAAACTGTTGGTGGGTATTCGTTGGCCCTTGGTACAACCGCGTTCAACCGGGAAAGCTCGGAAAATCTCCGGCGAGCCTGAATATTTCATGGCGGAACGAGGAGAATCCTAGTCCGCGAGATTCCCCGAGCAGATGGAATATATCATATCTTCGAGCTACCGCGTACCTCCCTCATCGTCCTCATCTACGTCTCTCTGTTAAACGGAGCTTTGTCCGAAGAAGACTTCCAACACCGTCGGATAGAGAGGGATGGAGAACTGCGAATATCTCTGCTCCTTAGATTGGCCTGACGTTTTGCGAATGACGGAAAGCCCGGTCTATATAGGCTAGCCGGGCTTCCTGGTTCTCGTTGAAATTAACAGGATCGCCGCAGAGACTGCGGGCTCTCGTAGATGAGTAGAGAGTGCTGGGTAATTCGCGTCCGAATCCTCCGATGGGATATTGCGCTTGCTGGAATGTCCCTGCGGTCTAATGGCGGGATGTCGAGGCATCTATTAGCAAATGGTTCCCAACGGTCAGAGTTTACCCGCCGCGTTAACTCGTCTACCAACCCCCTTCTCGGCTCTCCCACTTCCTATCCCTGATATATCCAACCTACATCCTCCGGTTCCACCTACTATATCTCTTCTACCAGTTATACACACGGGCCTCTTCCTCTGATCCATTCTAGGCCGAAGAATCAGCTCTCTCTCTCTTGTACCGTTCACCATCGTGATTTGGATTTTGCTTCGGGCATAGGTAAGCACTTGTCGAAGATTTCCGGTACTTTCCAGCAGGAATTACAGTCCTTTCCGTTTTCCCAGTCGCAGGCATTGAGTCAGAAAACGTACAATCGTGACTGCTGTTGAGCGACTTCGCACCGACGTCATCAATCCAGTCCGCTGGAATGTTCGAACGAATCTGTCCAATGATCCTGATACCATCTGGACTTGCGGTTGGTAATCGAGTGCCCGCTCGATTACCGAGCCAAGCTTCGTTCGAATCATTCCACACTGGTGGTCATCAACGTTGTTGATTCGTTCCAGCACGTTTTCATTAAAAACGTACCGGAGCGTGTTATAGTCCAGGGGCTTAATCGCCGACTGGATTCACTCTCGATAAAGGCTTGCACGTGAACGAGGAAATTACGTTTTGTGCAGTCGATACAGCGGGTATGGACATAGAGAGAGGGAGAAGGTGGGAGGCGAAAAAAGAACGGTATCGGAAGGGTGACCGGACTCGTTGTAAATTCACCGGACATTGGTCCCAACGATAGCGCTTGTGTGGAGCATTAAAATATATCATTGTCGAAAATTCCCGAGATATAGCAGCCGGCCAAACTCCGGGGCCATCGTTAACGCATCCCCGAGCTTCGCTCCCATATCCACTCGGATAAACGCGCTTGAGTGTAGTCATCGACGTTTTCGTTGTTCTTCAGCCTCGGTCGTTTTCAACCGAGTTCGTTTTAGCTGCTCAATGATCGGGAACGTCCTGGAGCCTGATCAGGGACCAACCCAATCATTGGGAACGTCCTTCAACCTGATCAGGGACAACCTCCCCAAAAGGACACTTTCCCATCTCCGAACTGCCACTTATTTTCATTCGTTATTTCCAAACTGACCTAACCCGAGTCAAACGAAAGGAGACTTTTCGAACTCGGTGGAAAGTTCGGTCGCTCGCCCTGAGACACCTAACCAGTCTTAATAAAATCGCGACATTCCTGATAGAGTTTGCGATCCTCGTGGGCGTTAAAGCGAATCATCGTCAACCCGACGACTTTTGCCAAGAAGACCAGACAGGAAGGAGAGAAGCTTGATATCATCCCCAGTCCAGGTTTTACACCCACTCTGGCTTTCCATCCCTACATTCACATCTATGGCTGGGTCGAATCCACCCTTGGAAATAATTCGGATTAACACGAACCCGTTGGACTCATGGACGGTAACGGGTGATACGCTGACGACGAAGAGTGATTTAAAGAGGTGTTGGTACATTAAATCGAATTAGCGATGCGAACAAGCTAACCGCATCAAATCAATGTCCAACGCGGGAGCCTCGCGAATCCCTTTCGGACGAGGTGTCTGACTAATATTGTCTCGTTCCACCGTGAGCTCTACACTTCACCCATTGTGTATCCAGGACCTCGAATCTCCGATTCTCCGGCTGTCTGTGTTTTCCTCCCTGCGCAGCCCTCGGGGTATCTGTCGCATAAACGGCCATCTTGCACCACCAATATGTAACACGCAGACCTGGACCGCCATCCTCCCCACCTCATACCCCAACCCGCCTCTTTGCTCCGGCAAACGCGCAATCCGTTGTAGACGTACTCTGCAAGGCCCGGAGAGATACGGCCAGAAACACCACCATGGGAATCCCCGATGAGGAATATCCGCAGCTCGAGCGTCCTAGGTGTCAACGAGGTGCCATCCTAACCCATAATTGGCGGCGCAAATGGCCTCGTGCGAGAGACGCACCAGCTTCTCCTCAGGCTTACTCCCGTTTGAATCTAATTACGCGAATCCTCGAGTTACAAATACCCTTCTATTGGATGCTCCAAGAAATGGCAGTTTGCCATTCCGGCCGATCGAAAAATTTGTACAGTCCAATTTTTTTTTCTTCGAGAAGTGAAGTTTGCTGACTCGCCACGAAAGAAACAGCTTTCAGTGGGATTCCAATTTTTTTCGATTCGCTGACCCAAACAAAGTTTTTACCGTTCGACGAACAATATTGGCAGACCCCTAGGCAAGCGTGCTCTCATTCACGTTCCAATTACCAGCTCGATTGGCTTCGTTCACCTCTCTTCGAAAATGCATCCAAAATCGACCAGAGGGATGCAACACGTTGAAAATTATTTCTCCAGCAATTTCGTGTCCAATCGTACTCTTAACGTGGCGATAACCACGAAAGTTTCGGAGGGTGGGTATTGGGGGATGACGTTCGAGTCCGGATGAAACAAAAAGGACAAAAGTTAACGGGCGTGGGTTAACGCATCGGTGCATTAATAAAATTTGTTGTAGCATCGATTGCTTGTTATTAACCGTGGATTAACCCCGTACTCCCAGCCTGGTTCAACCCTCTCCCCTTCAACCCCCAGTGTCATTTTAATCCCGGTGATTTGTCGGGTTATAAAAAGCCGATTGTATCGCCTCCCAATATTCATAATACAAACTGACCGTGCGGAAGAATAGAGGGGGTGCGTTACACACCACCGCGATAACATAATTTTCTATTTCGCTTGATAATAAACGCTACCGGTCGTCCTCCCTCCGTTTCCGGACTTATCCGAATTACTCGCATTACACGTGTTACCATAGTCCCATTATTCGTTGCGGCCAAAGAGAGAAACGAAGAAAAATGGTGGTGGGTGGCAAGAGTGAGAGAAATTTTAGCTAAATTGTTCAATAACTGTAACGAATGTATATTTTCGTAGCAGAGAGTCGTTGGGCCTGTTTTCAACGAAACAGTGACTTTGAGGACGTTCGAACCTAGCGTATACTTCGAAATCATCGAATCGACGTAACATCCAGTATCAGGACATACGTTCGATTGCCCAGAATATTTTTTCATTCCCAAATTTCTTGGTCTTTCGTCCAATCGACGAAACGTTTATTTCGAGGACTTCGCAGGATGAATATCGAACGTCCTCGAAATAACAGACTCGAAAGTACATGCACGTTTCGTTCGATCGTTGGGCACCGCGTCTGCTGCAGTTGACAGAAACGCATTGCCAGACGGACGCCTGCAGTCCAGCCAGTTCCCAACCTTCCACCACGTACGATTTAATTAAACTATTATTATCACGAGGCACATTCGAGAGGGGGGTTTGGCGGGAAAACGACGAGGGAAAATGTGCATGGCTTTCTCACCTCGCGTTATAACGGATACTGGTAATCCTAGATGTGTATATTTGCCGTTTTAACCCCTTTCCCCCTGACTTCTAAACCAATTATATATGGTTTGGGGAAGCGAAGGTGGAGTTTGGCTTGACAAGTGCGGTTAGTCGGATCCTGATGGTGAACACCGGGAGAACCCAGGCCGAGCTTGGAAATCATTGAAAACTTCTTTTTTCCTATTTCCGTTATTTCCGTTCGTCGATTTCTGCAGCTGTATCGTTTTTCGTGTCCAACTAATTATCGAACAATCGCGTCAAACTCTGCTTTGCGTTCGTTGGGTTTGTAACCCAAACAGAATCGGAATTATTGATTATCCAAAAGCCTGACTGGCGTACACGACGTCCTTGACGCGCGTCTCTTTGATCAAACGCGAACGTGTTCACATTCGCCGTTAGTTTTCGTGTCCATTTGATGTCCCGTTTCAACCGGTAACCTCCAACACCCCCGAGACGTGAAATGTACTTTAAACCGTAAACTTCTCGATGTCGGGTACTCCGACAAATCGTATTATTCAATTCGTCCATTAGGTACCAGGCTTTGTTTAATTCGGTCTCGGAACCCGTACATTTTCGCTATTTCATCCCTCCAATGGAACGTTGATGCAGAGCCGCTTGTCTATCTTTGATGACGTTTTTCGAGAATTCATTTGTTGTTTCGGTTGATTTCTATGATAATTATCAACCGAAGATAAACGCTTTATCAGCTTGATAGTTTGTTTGGGTTTGTTTCCAATATCTCCAAAATCGTCTTTTTTTTCACGAAAAACTGGTTGGTTCCCGAAAATCTGGTTGGTCCATGAAAAATAGAGTCTCGTAAGAGCTGTATCGTAGAGATAGAAGGTCAAGTCAGGCCACTCGGCGAAAGCTTGCAACCGCAATGCATGGGGTTAGCCGGATCCTAAATTAGCCTTGATTTACTATAATGTCCTCCGTAACATCAACAATCCTCTAATGGTTACACATTGCTCGAATTATCTATCCGTACGTTATAACATCCAATACGTATGGGTGAGTTATGCACACATTTATGGGTGTACGCGTGTAGATTGTTTCGGAATGGAGACCGCACAGTTTGTATATATTCGTATGAACAAATATATATATATATATATATATACATATATTTTCACACGTACATACGGGCCGAATAATCTTATACATGTGTTAGCACACGAGCCACGGGAGGTATTGATTTATAGCATCCGACAGTGTAGAGTGTATCGAATAATACGCCATAGCCAATAACCGCAACTCCGTATACTGCAAGTTTCACGACGAATATGTCCCACGTACCCCTCTCGGCTGTTTTCCTTTTCCCTTTTTTTTCCCGAGACCAATTGTTCCGATTGGCACTTTCCCGACTGGCGAATAATTCGATGAACACGTGTGCTTTGTTGCCTGTTGTTTTGTGATGCAGAGACTCATCGAATGAAAGTTCAAGATCCAGTGATTATATTTATATAATAATTTTTTTCAATATTCTGAAATTGTAGGAACAACCTAGAAAACTGTTTTGACATGTATTTGCATATGCATAGAAGTATTAATATAATTAACGAAATAATCAGCGTAAATGAATGAATTAATCAATTAATGGATTAATTAATTAACGCATTAATCGCTTGGTTGATTCGAAAAAACCGTTTTTTCGAATCAAAATATAAAAAAATAGATAAAACTTCTTTTTTTTACCAATACAAAATGAGATAATTTTTACGTTATGTTTAGGAAAAGTGACATCACTAAAAAGTGTATTCTCCTTTTTTTTTAATGTTCGTTGCGGCCTGACCGCTTATCGGAGAAATTTGTTTGGGTTTGTTTGGGTTTAAGATTTTGGGGTTAAGATTTAAACGTTCTACGATAAATTGGTCGAATTTTCGCAATCCTTTCGTTTATTTTTCAATCTCTATTCTTGTTGTTCCTATATTGTTCTCTTTTGAATTGCCCGTTGGCAGACAACGGAAGAGATTCGCCTCCGGAGCCAGCGCCACCGGAAGTGCCACCGCGGGGTCCCTCGCTGCACGCGACTCACACCCTCCGCTCGCAACAGGCACGAAACGGTTGTCCACCGAATTCCGTGGGCGGCGGTGGTTTCACCCTGCCAACGGATCAGGTCCAGCCCGCGGCCTACACCGGTGAGTCCTTGTTTTTTTTCCACGATTTCATTTTCCTTCGATTCTCATTGCGATTGACCGTACTCGAGCGTGTGTATTCGTTTACCATCCAAACTACGAATTTTCCATTTAGCAATCGCCTCGTACGAACCGTTCTTTTTTATTCAGTTCGTTTCAGCTGGGGAAAAGAAACTCGATTCGTCGTGACGAATAAAAGCTTGGTATTTTCAATTGGGCAATCCGTTAATTAGGTAATGGAAGAACTGGAATTGTCTCTAGGAATATTCTTGAACCGCGGAGACTAATTTATGATAAGATACTTGATCCATGTAAAGCCCACCTTATTTGTTTTTAAGTACAAAAAGAACTATGAATGTTGAAACAAAACAAAAATGTTTATTTAATCATTTATTCAATAATCAACGTTTTAATAATAATTTCGGTGCAGAAAAAAATGTTCGCTATTAACTATGAACTTTTTTGAAAAAAGCATCTTCTGGACCATATTTAGACTACTGTTTCTTAATAAGTTCATACCCGTTGTAACTTCGTACAAGAAAAATTAATAAATATGCAATCTTCAATTTTAAACTTGTATTTTGATAACACATGTACAGAGCCGATAAACCACTACATATAATAAGAATAAAGATTCACTAAGTAATATTGAAAACATTTTTTGTTTTCGAAAGTTTTCGAGATCAATCCGTTTGACTTTTTAGTTTTGGATCTTTAAAACATGAGCTTTATTAGGCACTGATCCTTACATGGATCAAGTACCTTCCCAGATAAACGGTCATAATTTTCACGTCGTGCATGCAATTGATGAAATAAATTTTGCAGCATATCGACTACATACTGTGATGAAAAGACATGAACTCATTTAGTATCATGAGTTTACAAAACATTTTGTTTTTAGTACGTCGTTTAGAAATGCATCGTACATTTCGAGCATGTCGAACTCATGGCGCTGTGCTCGAGTGTCTGTGATTAATATCCTCAGATTGTACGTCATTTGGAAGTCATGCGTAAACATTTTGGCGAGTATTCACTATGTTAGCATCAATTGTTCTCATGAGTTGTACTCAACATAAATGTAATTTCGTTTACATTGATGAAGACATTTCGTGAGCCCATTCAATATAGTGAATTTGAGATACATCGTAACTGAAATTTGTCGGTTCAAAAATACATCATCTGCTTACTACAAGATGAATGCATAAGACGGCAGTTTTGATTTCTGCAATAAACATTTGCAGATTGGCATCATATATGACGGCAAAATGCATATTTCTCAGTTCATCCTATGAGAGCAAAATGACGGTGAAATGCGCGTTTCCGAGCGATACATCCCATAACGACAATATGCAAGTTTGTCAGTGATTCTTTCGATGAACACAATATGCCGGCAATATGCATGTTTCTCGGTGATACATCCCACGAGCCCCATCCGACGGCGATATGAGGTCTCCTGCAGTACTTTTTTTCGCC
>JAPYZJ010004400.1:0-24153 GCA_030522765.1 Ophioninae sp. B BG-2022a | reverse complement strand
GGTTTTTTTTTTTTTTTTTTTTCGTATCATAAACGATGAAAGAAACCCAGACGTCGAGTCTACTTCCGGTGATCGTGAAGACGTTCCAACCCCATCACGATAAAAACGGACGAATGAAGCGTGCGATGCGAAGAAACCGGATGTCCCGTCAAAAATCTTCGATACCCGAAACACGACAAACGCTCGTCTCGGAATGTCCCCAAAATAGGGGAATTCGGAGCAAAGCGACATCGCTAAGGATATCTTCAAAAGAAACAACGTACATTGGTACTCGTTGACAATTCTAATTCTGTAAAGGAGAAAAAGATCGTTTTTAATTGACATGTAAAACGATGAATCCGTAACGCCATCAAATTCGCAATTTAGGACGAAACGAGAATATTTACCAAATATTATATAATATTTTATAATATATTTATAAAATAATAATTTATATAAATTTATATAAATTTATATAATATATTTATATAATATTTTCATAATATATATTTATAATATTTATGTATTATAAAATTTATTTTATAATATTTTATTATATAATATTATAAAATATATATTATTATTTTTATAGATTATAATATATAATATTATTTGCCAAAAAATATATTTTTATTATATATAATATATAAACCCAAACAAACTCATTGCACTTATCATCGTGTTCCTCTTTTCCCATAGACGGTTAACGATTCATCGATAAATCACGAAACAACGTTGAACATTTCTGACAAATGATTTTTGGTATATTAATGACTAGTAATTTTATTGTGCCCGCTCACCTATCAATATCGACTCATCTCTCGTCATCCATCAATATCGACAAATCAAATGAACTGAAATAACAGTAGGGGAGAGTGGGAAGAATTCGGAGCCTGGATAATTACAGACACCACTATACCTAGCAAACTAACCACTCCCACACTCCGATTTTCGATCGACAATGCAGCAATAATTATTGACCCTCCATTTCGGATATCTGGCACCCACAAAAAAAGGCAGGGAAGAGATACAATCTTGCAACAATAAAATTAGCTATGGGTGTCATAAAATAAAAAGACGAAAATAATGTTCAAAAAAGGGATACCCAGATTCTTTATCTCTTCGAAATATCAAATTTTCATTAAAAGTTTTGATCATTGATAAGAGTACTAAAATACGAGTTTCCATATTTAATATAATCAGAGATGGCGCTATCTTCATAAACAAGAAGAATTCTGCTTAATTCAATAAACAAAAAAAATCAAAAGGTTTGGCAATTAAATGAAGAAATCATTTTCTTTACACAAACAAAAAATGTTGTACAATAAATAAAGTATAATCATAATAAAAAAAAATACCTTCATTACCATGAAAATTCGACTTTAACTCTGTGCTATTTTTCACCGTCAGAAATTTCCCCACTTTTCCCTAAACTTTAGCAAACATTAGACATTTCTGTATAAAAATCGATATTTTTATACGGTCAACGTTAAAATTTAAAGTTAACAGACGAAGTTGAAAGACGAAGTTAAAAGTTAAAGTTGAAAGTTGAAGTTAAAAGTTAAAGTAAGGAGTCAAAGTTACAACTCAAAGTTAAAAGTCAAAGTTTAATGTTGAAGATAAAAGTTAATGTGACAAGGCAAAATCAAAAGTCCAAGTTAATGTTAAAGGGCGTATTTAAAAGTTCATGTTAAAAATTGAAGTTAAATATTAATGTTAGAAGTCAAACTCAAAATTTTAAGTAAAAAATTTAAGTTAAAAATTCAAAGTTAAAATTAAAAATTCGATATCGTTTTTATCGCAAAACCCATCAATACCGTTCCGTTATTTTACCCCTCGAATTCACGCTGCTCCAAATTTCCCTAAATCCCGATTTCCGAAGAGCGAAAAATTCTTAAGGCCTGAAAAAAAGTGTCTTGCTCACTGGCTCGGGTCGAAAAACTCATCGTCGGTGACTCGTACGTGAACGCCACGAATCGGGCTAGAGAAACACACGCTATGCAACGCTGGGGAAAAAAAAAAGAAGTTTATTAGCTGAGCGCGTAGTGTGTACACGCGAGGTCCACGTAGGAAGCAATCACGGTATACGCGATTGTTAACTTCCATTTCCATTATTTCCCCCTCCCCCCCCCTCCTTCGCCTTCCTCCACCTCGTTCCCAACCGTGCCGCTTTTATTTTCATTTTCTCCGGTAGAAACGTGTTTTTCCTCGCGGTGGGTCTCGAATGAGCGTTACCGGCACGAGGGTTATTGTACCCTCGTGCCTACTACTCGCCCATTTTTTTTTTTTTTATTTATATATGTATATATATATGTATAAATGTGCTCTCGAAGGAACAGCGAGAAATACGAAACTGTGCGGTGACCGGAGAGGGAAAAAGAGCAAAGAGAGTGGAAGGAACGCGACCCAGTTTGCATTTTCATTTACGACAATGGGTCATTAGTCGAGTGGGCGATTATCGCATCTCGTTATTATTCTTCTATACATAACCTACGCACGTTCGCAAAACTCGCGCGAGTCAACCCCACGCGTGTGATAAGACGCGTCTCTCGTAGTATAATAGCCCGCTTTTTCATCTAATTATATGACTGTACCATGCGGCAAAAAAATCGCGATCGGTTTTCTTTTGAAAAAAAAAAAATCGCGATCGGTTTTCTTTTGAAAAAAAAAAATTGCGATCGGTTTTCTTTTGAAAAAAAAAATTGCGATCGGTTTTCATTTGAAAAAAAAATCGCGATCGGTTTTCAGTTGAAAAGAAAAAATCGCGATCGGTTTTCTTTTGAAAAAAAAACCGGATCTTTTTTGTGTTGGTGACGTGAGTTGTGATTTTTCTACTTTTTTTGGGTTTTTATTTTGTCTGCGCAGAGGTTTTGAAAAGCAATTGAGACTCGTTCGGATTACGAGAATTATTGTTTTTTTTTTCCGAATTCGGGGGAATAGGTCAATGTGTCAAACGTTTGAAAAATCGAGACGACGATTTTTGGGAAGACTCAAATTCAAGGGAAAACTTATAGCGCTACGTATAGTACAGGAATCGAAGATTGAAGATAAAATTGCGATTACGAAGATGCAAGTGCTAGGCAAACTTTACACGTGTTTTTTTCAAAATTAAATCTTAAAATGATGCGTAAAATTTTCTTCAGTAAATATTCAACTTCAGCAACCGCGAAAACCCTGATACTCCAATTTTCATGAATATCGAGTGAAATGTATTTCAGTTCGCTATATCGGACCCATCATTGTGAATTTAATTTTCAACGTCACTTTTCAAATTTCTTTTTCCATTTTACTTTTGCCCGTCACATTTCAGATATTTTTTATTCGTTTTTACCTTTAAACATCACTTTTCATTTTCCTTTACGGATCACAATTTCAGAAATCATGCTCATCGGATTTCTTTTTCGTTTTTACGTTTGACCCTCACTTTTCGAATGTTTTTTTTTTTATTTTACCTTTAACATTTACATTTCGTATCCCTTTTGGATACCAATTTTAGAAGTCACTCTTATCGAATTATTTGTTCGAAACTCCTTTGGACCTCACTTTTTGGGTGACCCTGTACACACATTCCAACGAAAAAAAAAAACATTAATGTATGCAAACATTCAATGAATACGATTTTTGCCCAATACGAGTATGCATCGATACGATGATACGGTACATTTGCCTTTTTTTATATACGAGCTTTGTTATATACTTTTGTATATACACAGGGTGTCCGGTAATGAATGGATAACCTTGAAATGTCTTATAGTATATCTTATGGCAATTCAGAAAAAAATACGAAAAAAAAATATATCATAAGTAGTACCTAAGTTACCTTATTTCACTTCTATGTGAAATGTGAGTTAGTGTATAATAATAAAACAACAAAAAACCGACGGAATCCATTCATTTCTGATCGTAGTGTTCATAAACGTGAAATAAGGTAAAAAAAATTAGACTTTTAAAAAAATCATAACTTAGGTACTACTTATGATATAAATTTTTTTTCGTATTTTTTTCTGAACGGTTATAAGTTATACTATAAGACATTTCAAGGTTATCCATTCATTACCGGACACCCTGTATACATGCAGTAATACATAATTTCCCTATTGCATTTGCAAACGTTACACTTTTTCCCCAGCGGGTTCTATAGCTCTGTTTGAGTTCGAGGATATTTGTGGTACGATAAAACAGTGGCTGGTGCCCCCCCCCCCCTCCCCCGTCGATTCCCTTACACCCTCCTTCCTCGGCCACTCTCTCTTGCTTCACAGGGGATTATTGTGATCGGAGAATGCTCGGACGTCCCGAGGCCCTTTAATATAATATACATACGGAGCGTGCACACCCACGCGGGATCACCGAGGCTCAACTCAACTCTTCGTTACGGCTGGAACCACGGCTCGCCGTGTGTATGTGCCCGCGCATGCACCGTGGGCAATTTTAAGTCAGCAGTTCCGTAACTCATACAACACGCGACCAACAACTATACCGCTTCAACTCCCGCGACGTTGATCTCGGCTTAGCCGGACCAAAATTATTATTTCGACCCATATTGGCGTCGCGATTCGTTACCTTGGATCCTTAAGAGGAAAAATCTTCTCTCGGTGTGAAATTTTCAAAAAATCATTTTTTTTTTTAATTATTTTTTTTTACTGTATAGTATACACTGTTCTAAATATTCTTTCAAATTTTCAAATCGAAATTCAAATGATTACGGTCGCGTTTCTTGTAGAAAGGGAAGGGACCGGGATATCTGCTCAGCTTTAAACGCGTTTTTCTCGAAAGTCCACTCTCAAAGAAAGAGTTTTGAAGATATCTATTTCCAATTTTGAGAGAACATTTTTAACGTCATTCTCTATCGCGCTATGGAGGTTTTTTTTTAATTTGTCGAAATGGAGGGAGGTTTGAACAAAAAGTATCGAATTTGGTTCTAATAAATAAACGATATCGTCGTGTTTGACAGTCGATTTATAAAACAGTATGAGAAATTTCTCTTTATTCTTTATTATCTTATTTATTTATTCTTATTATATTTATTTATTATTTATTATTTATTATTTTAAATATTGGTATTCTTCAATGAACTTTGATACAATAGTTTGTTAAAGTACACGGAAATATATTTTCGTAAATCTTTTGAAATTTCGTAAATATGCCTGATTTTTTAGACGTCACAACAGTCTCCAATTGTTGGTTATAAGTTTAGTGCACATTGATAATATACAGACTCGAGGACGAAAAAAAATTCGACGTTCCAAGCGAAGAGACTGCGTGGACCACCCAGGAATATCTTTAGTACTTAACCCTTGATAAGTGCCATCGAGACCGTTGCCTCTTCACTCTCCTTGGAAAACGTTTTACACCCGCGGTGAATTCTAGTGAGTTCCTTCGGGGTCCAGAATGAAGCACCTCTCTCCACTGACACAATACGATAATTCCTCGCCTCTTTAATTATCCCGCGATTATTTCTCGACTCTTGCCCCTTGTCAATTCCCACTAATGACGATGATGATAATTATTAGCTATTACGTTGATAACGCTCTCAATCTTCGTATAATTAAAATCTTGACTTTCCTTCCTCGCTCGTAATATCAACCGTAATCGCCGATTAAGAAACTCGACTGCGATTTAACGAATTAAACACAATCGGTGGGTGCGTGTGTGTATAGGGGGAGAGGGAGAGAGAGAGGATTTCACAAGTCTCCGATTTCCCCGGATGCATTTTTTTTTACAATCATAATTATTTCATTCGGGACTTATCACGTGGAATTCGCTGGCATCTGCGTTTTCAGAATTCATTAAAACTTTTAGTTCTTAAGGAATCTCCATACAGTGAAGTTTTTTAAAAAACGGTTGATTTTTTATACTTTTTTGAACCTGGTTTTGTTTAAAGATTAGTCTTCTTTTTTTTCTCCATTTTTTAGCTCCTGAGAATTTCTTCCTCGTGTCAGCTTGCATTACAAAATATCGTTAACAATCTTCGAAAATATTTGGGCATTTTTTGTTTTTCGAATCTGCTACAGGGAATTTAGAAAACGAAACGAACATCATTTTTCGTACAATTTGGAAAGTAAAAATCGTTATAATTTTTTTTAAAGCGCCGAAAAGTTTTGACTATTTAAAATACCTAATTTTTACTAACGCTGTATTGCTTTCGAAAAATGCAAACTTTTCACCACTGTTCGGTTATCGAAAAAAGATTTCTCGGCTCACAAAACATTCGTAGCTCTAAAAAAATGTAATATTACTCTATCGAGGGAATTTTTGATGGAGAAACGTCCGGAAATGAAAATCCGATTTTGCCAATATCTGAACGAAGAGAACGTTGCGTCGTGGTGAAAAAGTAAACGTTTCAAAAACTTTTCTGCAAACAATCGTTGATAGTAACGACTAAATGGATTTTATTGATACGCATGGACGCAGCAGCAAGAAACGCGTCACGTCGGCACTTCTCAGCGCGTGTAATTTCGTCTCAGACACTCCTTTCCTGCAACCGAAGGTGATCTCGTTTCTCTCGTACATTGAAACAGATCCAGGGACCTTTCGTGCTCTCGAAGATGTTTCGCCTTATCGCGCGAAGAATTCTTTCGAAAAACTTGTCGTTTGAGTGATCGAACGAAAGTAACGGCATTGAAGTTCGCCTCGTCGGCCGCGTCGCCAGTGGATGTTGGTCTCCATATTTCTTCAGCGTCGTCGTTCTTATTATCGTTCAAACTTTTTCGTTCTACCCTCATAAGGACAACCCATACGCCTGATAAGGACATTCTATGAAAAAACATTCCAGCCATTTTTCAAACTTGAATTTACGAAGGAATATTGCTGCCTCGAATTAATGATTTATTAAATAATTAATTTTCATTGCGTTTCCATAACGATTTAAACGTAAAGTATTTTCAAAAAGCAGCGAAATTTAATGAAAATAATTAATTTTGCCGGGGTAACTACGAAAAACCGTTGAGAAGTTCATTTGATATTCATTAACGAAGCTGCCTACGAAATTTCATAAAAAAATATTAACCCTTTGCGCTCGATGTCCCCGTAGTGAGGACATTTTTAAATCGTCGTAAGAGTCTATTAAAATTAATTAATTAATTTGAGAATTCATTAATCACCTTGTGATTCAACTGTTTCAATTGATAACAATGGATGATTGTTAAGAGAAATTAAATTAAATTTAATTTCATTTAATTTAATTCAATAGAAATTTAAATTAAAAAATTTAATTCAATTAAATTTTATTTTATTTTATCTGCAGGCTAAAAAGATTTAATAATTCAGTTTCCTTTTTTTCTTCCGTTCAAATAACTATTTGCCTGGTTGAAAACGTATTTATAATCCGAAGCCGATATCACCAGCGACGAGGGTTCTTCCTCTTCCTTCCGTCTTTTCTCCTCCTTCACACCAAAGCAATTTTCCTCCCGCGTGTACTATTTAGAATCGAGGTTCACGCCATACAAAGCAGATGTGCTACATTCATCAAGTATAGAAAAGAGAACGCCTAGCGGGTCTTCGTAATCCCCACGACTTTCGTTCGGTATCGAGACTGCATCTGGTAGGACCTGATACTATTAGTTCGATAATACCCTCTATGGGATTTCCTTTCGAGTGCCTTAATGATATTGAGCACAATTTCCGCATACTCGATCTTCCGGTTCTCGTATCAGAAGCTTAGATCACCCTCGATTCGATCTAAAAGTCGGAAGATCCTCGCACCTATACTCACACACGTTGAGATCGAAAAGTCAGGCAGCCTTGAACGAAATGACAATTTTTCCTATGGCAAAGATTCCTCCAAGGGAAACGAAAGAACAGATGGTTACAAAGATCGTCGATAATTAATGGTAATTCGGGAAATAATTATTGATAACGTCATTAATATCTGAGTTGATTACGTTCAACGTTCTTTGGCACGAGTGTAAAAACTTCGCCAAAAACCCTTTCGGGTAATAACACTGCCTGTGCAAATTTAGTTTTGCAAAAAAACTACAATCGATTTTTTCGAAAAATTCCACCAGCTGGATATATAATGGAGACTAGGTAATAATATTCTTATGATTTAGCCGTATCATTAAGCCATTTGCATCGTTGGTGTGCAATCAAATATTTCCTTCCGTACTTCATATTTTCCAACTTGAAAATTATTTTTAGTACGCTTAAGTTGCTGATGAGACATATATCCAACTAACGCTTCTCGATCTTTGCAATCGAATAAAAATCAACAGGAACCAGCACAGCAGGACAGACTTGCAAGACTAAGGCACCGACTGGATCAGCAGCAGAGCAAACTCAACCGTCTTCGACAACTGAGATCACAGACCGATCAATCGCGGGCCAACAATGCCACTCTGAGTGAGTAAAATTCGTTTACGTACATGACCAACCTATGAATAGTCAATTTGCACGTTATTTTTCGTCACGTCCAACAATCTCGTATTTGCAACTCTACCAAACACGCAACTGAAAAACTTCGCGAGCAAAAGTATGGAATCACTTATTGGAATTGATTCCGCGCGATCTTGAGTACTTAATAAATAGTTAAGAATAATAAAAATGGTACCATTTGAAATGTTAAACTTTAAATTGGTACCAAATTCATTTAAATCACTCCAGTATTTCAGGAGCTATCCCGGATTGTGTAAACGAGTTAGGAAAACATAAGGATAATGGAAAAATAATAAATGAAGAAAACAACAAAAATTATTAATAACATTTTATTTGGCCTTAAAATTGAGATTCAATATTTTGTGTTCGCTCCCCTCACCCTAATAACTGCTCGAAGACGGTTCTTCATTGACCTAATTGGAACATATCTTTTTCCTTACTGCTTCACGTAATCCGGGATAACTTCGTAAATAATGGCGTGATTTAAATGAATTTGGTATCAATTTAAAGTTAACAGTTTAACCTTTCAAATGGTACCATTTTTTATTATTTTTAACTAGATATTAAGTACTCGAGATCGCGCGGAATCAATTCCAAATAAGTGATTCCATACTTTTTCTCGCGAGTGTACATGGAAAGTACGTGAAGTAAACCGCGATGCTTTATTCTTGCTAAGTGGTTCCGTTGCCTCCACTATAATTATTTGCCATCCGAGGGACCATTTCTACCATTTTTGTAGCATAATTTTGATCCGGCACCTTGAAAAATCGTTCAAACAACTAACAAGGTCCGGAATACCGCATTATCGCGTGCCTGATCATTGCCGGAAGATTATCGGATCAGTCAAGCCGTAATACGATCTGAAGGAGATGTTTCGATGAAGCTGCCTTACTTCGGCCTGATCAGGATGCCTTTTTATCCCCGTATTACGGTTCCACTGACCCGGCAGACGTCCAGCATTGGAAGAACTTACCAGAAACGAAGCGTTATTCCAAAAAGTGATGAATATTTTCTCGGCTCATTTTTCAGCTAATATTTTTACTTGGTCAGGCGTCGTTTGACGCTTGCTGTACGAAGCGTCTTGGTAAAAGAGCTGAGCCGTATGCTCGCGTCCGAATCAACTCTCTGACGGATTACAAAAGAAAATCTAGCCGTACACTTTTTTGTTAAACGAACTGTAAAATCGTATACACGTTTGTCACCTTCGGTGCTTCCGGAAATCCAATATCCTGAGGTGTACCACCATCGGGAATCGAATATCCGTCATTTATACATATATATATACGTACATTAGTCCAATAAGATTTTGAATAGAATCTGCTCGATTTCCATCTCGGATATGAGCAAAAAAAAAAAGTATGACGAAAGGGAACTCGAATTTCTATAGCTAGGAGAAAAAGGGACACCAAGCAGAACTTTTCTCCAATTCTCACTTGACTTTCTCTCTCCTCCTGTCTCCTCTATTTCGCCTGCCATACGCCACGAGATTCCATTCGATATCGCACTGTGCGAGCGTCTGAAAAACGAATCTATCGACGGTTCGCATTTCGTTTCGTGAATCGAGCCCAGCCACTATCAATACTGGTATCTCTTCTGGTTTCCACGTCCTTTTTTTCCTTCAGACTTTCGCCTCCAGTCGATTCTTCCGACAGCGAAAAATCCCATTCGTAAATGTGGATGGGTCGTTCTTTTTAACCTACAATAAAACGTTTTTCTGTTTTTTTGGTTTTTGAACTACACATAATTGTGACTTCTGTGGGATTTAAAAAAAATGTTGCTTCTGTGTTTTTATTAGGACTAATTAATGTTTCCTTTCCGGTTAATAAAAAGTCTTTTTTAACGTCGGTTTTTTAAAAAAATAGTGTGACAGAACGGCATTCTACGGAAAACAAACGTATAAAATATGCTGGTTAGAGAAAATGAAAAATTACATAATACACTAGACGCAAAAATTAAAGGATAGAAAAAAATAGCAAATTTTTTGCCATTTTTCAAAAGGCTGTAACTCTGTGAAAAATGGTCGAAAAATGTTGTTTTTAAAAAAGTAAATTGTATTTTTTAAAATATTTTTTAAAATATGCTGGTTAGAGAAAATGAAAAATTACATAATATTAATAGATAAGAAAATATGGACGTTTATTCGAAACGAATTTAAAAAACCGTAAATATCAATACTCCAACGAGATGCCATAATAAGACGAAGGACAGACTATTGTAGGTTAAAAAGAAGAACGACCCGGATACTTTTTTTATTTCTCTGTATCGTTACAGTGTACCGACCGAAAGTAGTTTTCCATTTCGTGACGCTTCTTCCCGCACAATTGCCCGCATGATTTTCACGTTTCGACTCGAATTGCGCAATGGCGCAACTGCGCAGTTTCCAAAATAGATAAATATTCGATCAATTCGTTTAACCCGCGTTTTACTGAGTCCTGATATCTCATTAGTTGGCGAAACTCGAGGGAATCGATAGCTCGAATAATAGACCGTTGCGAAACTCCGCGAGCTCTTTATTGTCAACTGAATCTCTCTTCGCAAATATTTGTCGGGACTTTAACGAGCGGCCAGCCAGACGGAGGCGAACTTTACGTTTCATGGAAGTTTCACGTGGATTCGATATGTCGATATGTTTGCGCAAGCAAGCTCACCCGAAAGTAACACCGTAAAGAAAAATCTGGATAGTCTCGTATCAATAGCTGTCCGAATTACCCCTATGTTCGATCTTTGACTTTTCCTAGATTTCGAAAGTGAACGTGCTCTCCCCTCACTCTTTCGTTTGGGTCTCGCGATTTTCCTTGCTCGAACTGTTTCGCAGAGCAAGAAATACGTCGCCAATGTTACACTGGAGTAACTTGCGCAGACATTGTCACAGGGATTCAATTTGATTCCCATGATTGTGCCTACTTCCTGATGGAGACGCGCCGGACCGTAACATTGGATTCCCCCACTGAAACCCCACGTTCAGAATTACATTTCAATCGGGATTCACCATTGGCATCCAATATACCAATCCAATTCTAATCCTGATGGTATTCCACTTTGGCGAGCAAAATTTGATTCGGTTCCTCGTTTAAAGTTTCTTAAAAAAGCTTTAAATTAATTTACTAAAATTTCTTAAAAAAGCTGTAAATTAATTTACTAATGTTTCTTAAAAAAGTTTTTAATTAATTTACTAAAGTTCAAACGATCGGAAATTTCCAGTGCTACTCGATAACTTCTAATTCCTATGAAAAGCTTGAAGTTTGTAATTGCCTCAACTAATAGCTAATTAACTTATAAATCGTTATCAAAAAATATTATCAAAAGAAAAAAGAGAATTCTTTTTTGGCAGACATTTATAAAAGAACCAAAAATCGTTTGCTATTTTTCAAACAAGATAAAATATAAATGGCGAGGGGTAATCTATGGATTTCCCCTCTCCTAGTTCCTTTTTATTCCAGCCTGAGGACATACACATAAAAATACAAAATGTAACGACTGATGATGGAAAACTCGATGTTGGGACAATTTTAAGCGAGAATAGAATCCTCCTCCGCAGAGAATCAAGATCTGAATGTTCACCGGAATTTGGTATATACACAGACGAAAAGGGATACATGGAATGGGAATAGCCAAGCCAAAGCGATGCTGCCAGGCTAATAACTGAGACGAAGATGGAGAAACCGAGCGTTGAATAGAGGGAGCAAAAGGGAATGAGTGAAGGAAGGAGGAGAAAGGAGGGAAGGAGAGAAAGATGTTGAGAAGGAGAAACACTAACGAGAGATACCTCAGAATCGAGATATTAAAGGTTCCATGAGGGGGGTGCACAGTCGAGGGGAAAGAGACTGATGGGATAGCACACGGAGCTATGAAGCTCCAGGCAATGGAAGATAGGTGAGGATACTTGCGTAATCTCCATAGCTACACCGTGATGTACATTCACTATATACTTATGTATACCTATACATACATTTAAACTGAAATGGTATGGGGGTATTTTACCCTGCCAGTGATGACGCTACCATTATTCCTCTACCGAAAAATATTGACGAAACCTTCAAAGTCCAATTGAAAAAAAAAATAGAAATTCCAGCATCGTCGATTTGATGAAACGTTCAAAGTCCAATAAAAAAAAAGAGAAGTTCCAGCATCGTCGATTTGATGGGACGTTGAAAGTCCAATCCAAAAAAAAGAGAAGTTCCAGAATCGTCGATTTGACCTTCAAAGTCCAATCCACAAAAAAGAGAACTTCCAGCATCTTCAACTATCCGAATAGGTCGAGTTTCCATTTGAAACAGGTGCGACAAAATTTCATTGTGAAGCTCTGATAACGATGCCTCGTTTTAGGGTGTTTTCTCATTGATGTCGTGCGAAACTAACCCTCGTGGAAAATTAGCATTACAGAAGGATTGAGATTTGGAATGTTCAACAAAAATGACGTGTACACCCGGACAGGCCTGACTTCTTTCTTTCCATGACTTTCCATGTTAGCGTAAAAAAGTGACAGCGATTAGCATTAAATAAATAAATGAATCGAGGCTTCCTTCTCAGGAAAACAGCTGAAGGAGGACCAATCCTGCCATTTCCAACGCTTCCTACGAATAACAGGTTCGGATATTCTTTCCCCGTATAGACAAACGTATATATGACGGAGGGTGGCTTCATCAAACAGAGTTCGCACATCGAGCTGAGATACGAGGGGAATCGTAGAATCCACTTATTAGGCACTATGTAAATTCCATTCCTATGTGCCAGATGTTCACGAGAGCGTACCTATACGCAAACACCTCGTATCGGTGAACTCACAACGTGACTGCATGCAAACGAAGAAGGCGAGGAATATTTGCTGGCACTCGAGAGGAAACTAATAATAATTCCAATTGTCCCGTCATCCTGACAATTGGAACTCGTGACTTCTCGTTAAACTTTCGTTTCATGGACGAACATTTTTCCGCGTGCGATAAATAACAATTTCCAAGTCTTCATCGTTGGGATTGTGCTATTTGAATGCGAGTACAACGACGAGTACAAATATTACCCAACTTTCCTTCCCGCTGATTTTGGAAGAACATCGGAAATCTGAAAAAAGCCGAGTCCAAACAGTGTGAAATTCGACGTAAAAAAAAAAATATTCGACGTTAAACTTATATCTTTTTTCTTGAAGAGAAAAATTATTTGACTTCAAATTTTTATCTTTTTTCTTGAAGAAAATAAATATTTGACGTCAAATCTTTATTTGAAAAAATATGACATAAAAATTTGACTTAAAAAAAAATCGATGTCAAATTTTTGGCTTTTTTCTTAAGAGAAAAATTATTCGCTGTCAATTTTTTATATGAAAAAATGTTCCGTCAAGATTGGGGTTTTTAGAAAAATTATTCAGCGTCAAATTTGAAACTTTTTTTTAAGAAAACGAATATTTCATTGCTATCCGCACTAATTATAATGACAATAATAATAACGCAATTTTATATGAACGACTATCCGATTTCAGTGGCCACCCAATTTTATATCAACTCCCCGATTTCACGGGCTTCTTCCTTACTCGTCTTTTTCTTCGTCTTTTGTATTTTACCGTGTTTGCTTCTCCCAAATTTCTCGGCATTCTTGAGGGGTCGACGGTAACTGATTATCGGCGGAATTTCCATTATGCATGAATTTCAAGTTAAATCGTGCCGATGCGTTTCGTTCGATGCTGGCATTTCGTTATCGACTTTTTTCAGTTTTTTTCGCATTCATTGATCTCCCGTTTTTATTTCATCGCCATTGAATAACTTTCATTGTTTATTTTCCCATTCATTTTACATTTAGAATCCAGCCTTTTCGATGCGCGATTCCTCGTTGTCTTTTTTTTTGCAAAGACATATAACAATATCTAACATAACATAATATCTAACAATAAGAGGAACATGAACTACTATTATTGCCATTATGTTTGTTAATGCTCTTTTTATGTCAATAACAGAATAGGTGAGATTTTTCTTTCTAGTTCGAGTGTTTCTTGCTTTTTAAAAAGTAAAATATAAATATAAAATATAAATTTAAAAAACATATTTATTTTTAATATTAACCAGAATGACAATAATATTAATAATAATAATAATAATAATAATAATAATAATAATAATAATAATATCTATTACTTTTGTCGTACTAATAGTAAACATTATAATTTAATTTATTAATATAAAATTACGTTTATACATAATACATATATATTATCAAATAAAATTTACATTTATTTATAATGAAATACAAATCATTATTATTATTATTATTATTATTATTATTATCATATCAACAATCTCAATTGTTTTTTCTGCTGTTACTACCGTATGCATTATCGTAGCTATAATTATCGTTATAATTAATTGGCACAGTTAATATTAATACGAGCCAATGAATGATACTTATCAACTAATAAGTTAATACAATACAATCAATATACTTAATATCTACTAATACTGAATATTAACTAATTCATAATACTAATATTATTATTGCTATTTTTAATTAGTATCGTATCAAAATTAATGTTTATACGTATTAATACAATTATTGGTATTATAATTATTTTAACCAATTATTTTAATTAGGAAACCAAACGGTCGAGCTTTTTTTATCTTTCGGATACGTTGCGCTTGGGCGCATGACTTTTTCGTTTATTTATTCGCATATATGTACTTGGAAAGAAAAGTTACTTTTATAGTTTCGTCTTTCGCATTCCCTTTACGTGCAACCTTCGCCCCGTATTCTTGACCATTCGCGCGCGGACTCTGGGGCGTTATCGAGATACCCTCCACCGTATGATTCTCACGTTTATAGCGCAACGGGCGAACGGAATGCCGGAGAATTTCATTGCCGTCCGTGTCGGGCCTTCGAGTTACTCGGCACGCGTCCAATTATCGGCTGAAACCGCTCGATTTTAATCGAAGAAAACGTCGTTATTGTTCTCGCTATAACGACCAATAAATGGAAAATCATGAAAATTAAGGCACTGCACCGGCGAATTTATGAACATTCGACCGTTTAGATTTTTTTATACGGTTGGAAGGTTTCCACTAGCGCGAATGGATGATCACACTTTTTATGGAACACGCCAATTTTTGCGTTACGACTTTTCGGAAGTGGCAAATGTTTTTTCGTACTCTAATCGGGGCTTTGCGATCGTAATCTGGAAAAAAAATGTTCTCGATAACAACAAAAATAATGAAGAAATAATTTTTCAAAAATCAAAAATGATTGAGAAAACAAAAATCAAGAGAGAAAAATGTTTTAAATATCAACAAAAATAATAAAGAAATAATGTTTCAAAAATAAAAAATGATAAAGAAATAAAAAATCAAGAGAAAAAAATGTTTTCAATAACAGCAAAAAAAGGAAATAATTAAAAAATAATAAAAATGAAAAATAATAAAGAAATAATTTAAAAAATAATAAAAATGAAAAATCAAAAAAAAATAATTAAAAAATAATAAAAATGAAAAATAAAAAAAAAATAATTAAAAAATAATAAAAATGAAAAATAATAAAGAAATAAAAAGTCGAGAAAAAAAAATCGTTGGTAATCGTTCTGATTTGGTCGTGCAGATGAACACGTTGAACAATCAAGGACATCAATCTCTTCATATGCTCGGAGCTCATTCATACTCGAATTCTCGAGCAAAATTCGGCGTGTAACGAGTGACAACGTCACCGTACTGTTCGATCACACGTGTAATAACGTAACCCCGTCATACCTGACCCTCATTGCAGGCCAAATTTTTTCACCAGTTTGAATCGTCGGTGCGTGCTAATTCGAGCGTTTCGACTAATCTCCCGTTTGCTCTCGACTTTGTACACTCGAGTACCAAAAATGAAAGGGCGCAATTGAAGCACCTCGGGATACAACGTTTCGCCGTTTTTCAGCGTTTCAAAAATCGCTGTTGATCCAGAAATATGAAACATTCATGAGCGGATAGTCAAGCGAGAGATAGGACGAGTAGGCAAATGGACTGGTCATCGTTATTGTGTTTCCACATAAGCGAGGCTTTCGTCCGGCGTTTTCATTATTTCGTGATCACTTGGTCATGACATAATCATAATTTTCAAAAACCTGATGATGTTTTGTTGCAATTAATTCATAGAGACAAAATTCCGTACTTTTGAAATTAGTGAAGTCCAGTTGAGTGAGTGGCTTTGACATTGATCCAAGCGAGTCATAATCTGATGCTGAAAACTCTCGTGAGCTGAATTTCCGAATAGCTATTACCTCCGATTTGGCTGACATTTGGTAGAAACCTTCTTCTTGACTATGTAAGATAGTATGTAACAGGATTTTTGGCGCATCGTAATAGTTTTTTTTAAATCGATTTTTGAAAATTGCAAAATTGCACGAAAATAATCCGAACATATTTTATTTTCTCGTACTCATTTATCTGTAACCTACAAAATCTACAAAATATTATTTTGGACGAAAACGAGAATAAAAATGAAAAAGAAAAAATTAATCTGTACCTACGAACGATACAAAATTTAAGGCAATATTTGTTTATGCGCTTGAAGTTTGCATCGTTGGAACCTAACGAATTCTTTCCTTCGATTTCTCATTTTTGTTATTATCAAAAATTATATACCTACTGCTGAGTCGTTGTAAATCGCTGAATAAAAATTCATGAAATTGTTTTACATATTTTTTGTAGCACAAATTTGCTCGTTTTTTTAAATATAATTGATAAAGGATATGGTTTTTTTTTAACTAAAATTGAAGAAGAATTTATGTTTTGTTGCATTCCAGTAGAACGAACTTCAACGTTATATATTTTCATTAGAATAGATTTCTCAACTGAAAATCAGTGGAATATGGTTGCCTGTACGTCCTCTCATTTTCCAAATGGTCCATTGCGACCGAGTAATGATCCATCGGGTCAAAATGAGTGTGAACAATGCTCTAGGTACTCCTCCAAAGATAAGATCCTCAGAAGTGTCACAAGTGTGATCTAATGGTAAAGGGAATGGAAAAGAAAGTACGGTTCGTTTGAGATGTCACGAAAAAGTGAAAAGCTCGTAAACTTCTGAGAGCTCTCGTAAGAAACGTTGGAAATAAAAAATGGTTGTACTCAGACAGAAAACATTGGAAATGAAAAATGGAAACACTCAGACAAACTGATGATGATGATGATGATGATGATGATGATGTTGGTTATTTCTATATTTATGGTCCTCGTAATTTATATTTATGAGCCATTTCGCGGCTCGGCATGTCCCGGTTCGGTCAACAAACACGACGAAACGGAAACGGAAGGAATTTATCTCTAAAGGAAATAAAATAAAAACAAAAAGAAAAAAAGAAACGCGTCCCCTCGAGTACGAGAAGCGCTCACGAGGAAAAAACTTCGTTTCCGCAGAAAAACACCCCGGCGTCTTGACAAGCATACAGGAGGTACCATGAGCATCAAGAGAACTTGCATACAGCCCCTCGCTCATTGGGTCGTGGAAAATGTGAGAAAAAGCTTTCTTCTCACGTCTTTTACGCTACCAAACCAGTCTCTATTTTCACCTCGTTTTCTCTCGGTCCCTGTATTTCTCGCCAACTTTTTTTCCGTGCCAGGCGCTCTCCATGATAAAAAGCTAAAAGAAATAAGAATAAAGCATCGGTGCACCGCTGACGAAAGAGAAAGCTTTTTACCCCCGATGATCATGGTACGAATAGGATAAACCGTCAACAGCTATTCGCCATTTCAATATGTTGTCTCTTTTTTCGCCTCATTCGAATCTATTTCGCTGGCTTTATCGCAAAAAAAAAAATAAAATTCGTACGGTATCGTAAAATTGGAATAAAAAATCGATCTAGTGTCTTTTAGGATCCTCTCTAGACTTCTAGTAACAAACTTTAGACGATTTCATCGAAAGTTCAATTACCCAAATGAAATTAGAAAAAACAGAAATGTGTAATTAAGATATATAATAATTAGTAATTAAAGTACTTAATGATTAGTAATTAAGATACAACAAATTGCAAACGATTTTTTATCGGTAATAACCAAATGTATGAAAAATCGCAGCTTTCGTATTAAAAAATAAATAAAACCGTTTTTCGTTTTCACTGAATGTTCATCTTCGATCCTTTGTTCACAAATACCTTTAAGTATTTTTATTTGGTATTTATTTTCGAGCAGTGATTTTTTTGTCCGGCTTCGATACAAACACCGGAAGTCTCCGTCCGGTTTCCGACTGTGTTACGTTCGTCTTTCATTTTTATCGAGCCATATTGGTTTTCCGTCTTGGGCGTTTGGTCTCGAGTTTTGTCGCGTGAACCATATAACTTTCGTCGATAATTCAAGCGCACATCAAACCGTTTGTTCGCCTCTGCGTTTTTGCGTCAAATGTACCGCAACGTCGAAAAAGAAAAAACGCGTTCGAGCAGCTGCACAATCGATCGTAACTTTTTCAAAATTTCTTTTTTTCCTCATATTGTTTGGGTTTGTTTACACCTTTGTTTCGGCCAATGAGCGCAAACGTTAACGATCATTTTTTCTTGTGCACGTCGAAAGAAAAAAAAATGTTCAGGATGCAGAAAAAGCTTTTCTGCTCATCGAAAAAAGCCGATCAATGTTCAATCGGGCGAAATGAACTTTCCCGAAACCCTCTGAGCTTTGCCAGAGCGCTTGTCGTCGAACGAAGCGTAACGAGTGCTGGGGATGGATCCCAACGATAAAACAAGATGGGTAATGTTCTAGTGCCACGAAATAGACAGAAAAAAAGAAAGAGGCCGAAAATTTGCGTTGGGAAAATGAATAACGAAATGTCAGCTCGTTAATTCGGGCTCTTGAGGCGCAGTATGCTGAGCCCAATTAAAGCAACGTGTGTTTGTGTTTGTGTATATGTCTGCGTATCCTGCTCTGTTTTTACACTTGGTCCAATGAATTTCCAGTTATAAACGTGGCGGCTAGGTCACTTGCTGCGCGCTCTAGCGCCTTTACGGATGTTCATTTTTTATTTTTCTTTACCTGGCCACCCCTACCAATGACTTTCTCGCTGCAAAAAAAAGCAATCGATCCGTCGATAAGTTTTTTTTTTTGTGGATTCTAGACATTTGATTTGGTGAACTTTTTTGTATTGTGGCGCAAAACTGATCGCGGAAGCCAACCAAGATTGATTTCCTTCAATCTTGAATTTCACTTTCCGAAAGTTACTCGATCGTTTTCTTCCTTCAATTCACGATTTTACGCGGTTCAATTAAGAACGTTTTTACTAATTTAGACTTGCTTTCAATAAAGGAGTAGAAAAAGATTTCAACTCCTTTATTGAAGACCCGCAAAGGTATATTTGTAAAAACGTTTTTGGAATTTGTAAAAATGTTTTTGGAATTTGGAAAAACGTTTTTGGAATTTGTAAAAACGTTTTTGGAATGATGAAGAGTGAGGAATAAATAACAGGAATTCTCGTTGCGTTCCACAATGATCGAAACGTCGATATGGATACACATGTACAGTCGGGTATGTCACAGAGGCAACTAATTGTCACCAAGCTCGAAGAGGCTTTCTGCTCCGAGCTGTCCGTTTCCCGTCAATTTCTCATCCGTGGCAGGATGAGACATCGATAGTTCGATTAGCAACGGAAAAACCTGTGACACGACAGCGTTTTCTTTTAGCTTCTCTTTTCTTGTTTATCAGAAATACTCGACTGAGAGAAATCGTTCTCTCGTGAATGCTCACAAAGAGCATCACGTGCTCCAATGGTAAACATCGGTGAGAAAAAGGGTTCCAAAGATTCGAGCAGATTGCTTTTGATTTGGCTGGTGAATCGGATGGAAAGCTGGCAAGGAAATCTGTGGACATACCATTGGAAGCATTGGACATAATTGGCAGCAGCACGTTACCCAACAATGACGATTCTTTGTGCCAGAGTGCCATGAAAATGCTCCAGAAGCAAAGATATCAGATACCACAAAAATGGACATTTTCCGATATGACAACACCAAATCTCGTGTTCATAGATCCTTCAAGAATAATCTAGAAAAAGTGAAACCAGGGATTCTACTTCGCCTGTCGTATTCACTGGTCATTGTTTTCTACCGTTTGTTTCGACCCTATAACGTCCTCAAGATCCATCAAGAACAATCCGAAAGCTCAACTCCTCCAGGATTATTCTTGACGAATTTACAAACATGAGAATTGTAAGTTAATGAAACATTGTTGTAAAATCAAATATCCACGTTTTCATCAGAATTGGAAGACTACCATTTCTGTCGACGTCATTAGGTCGAAACAAATAGTAGTCCTCTCTTTGGGGTATTTTAGTTCTGATGAAGAAATTAACACTCGATTTTACATCTGTATCTCTAAAAATGCCACCATAGTTCAATCAGCATGATTCAGCTGTTTGTTTGGGTTTGTTTGGGGTTTGTTTGGGTTTCTTTGGGTTGTCTGAAATATGAGTAATTCTGAACTCTCTCTCTCTCTCTAATGAGGAGTACAATACGAACGTAGAGTACAGTCCGAACGTTGACTCGTAGCTGTGGGCAAGCCCTCTGTTTTGTGGAATATTTACACACGTGCGCAGAAAACCTGCGTCGTGTATAAAGCTGAAAAGTAATTTCGGCTGTTTAATTTATCATGAATTTAATTAACGGTCGTCGGGTACAACATCAGGCTGATTATCGAGTTTCTCTTTCGCTCGATAGAGAAATTTCGAAAAAAGCACCAAGGTGCAAACGAATTCTGACAGTGCTGTTTCATTCGTCAAGTTTCAGTAAATCGACCTGTGTCTGCTCGTGTGTATGTGTACGAGTGCGTAATTGCAGATTAATTATTTATCGCGAACGAACGTTATCTCGCAATTGAATTGAATAGCGTGTAGAGACCCGGCAAATACAGCCGGGATAATTAATTGCCAAACACTGAATCAAGAGGATCGGTGCACCGAACGAAAAAACGTTGCCCAGGGAACAGCCAATTTTTTCTCTACGTACACGTTCGTATCGTCCGATTGGATGCTCTCGAATTTAAGCTGACCCTCGACCTCATGCCCGCACGAAAATTACGTGAATAAAAGCCTCATACCCTTGATCCATACTCTCTCTCTCTCTCTCTTTCTCTCTCTCTCTCTCTCTCTGCTTTTTATTCTCCGATACGCAAACCGCAGAGGATTTGAGAGAAGCGCAACGAGTTCGTCCTGTATGTACGTGGTGGCTGGAAAATTCAGATCCTTTAAAATTACTTTTTTTACTAAATTTTAGAAAAAACCGTATTTTTCA
Organism: Ophioninae sp. B BG-2022a; assembly: GCA_030522765.1. Taxonomy (NCBI): domain Eukaryota; kingdom Metazoa; phylum Arthropoda; class Insecta; order Hymenoptera; family Ichneumonidae; species Ophioninae sp. B BG-2022a. Next base: position 2,588 of record JAPYZJ010004400.1, on the reverse strand, counting down.
GGGCATACTTAACCCATTTGGCGCTGCTGTACCTTATCAGGTACAGCACTAAAAAATAAAGGTAGCTGTTAATTTTTTATAACAAACATAATTATTTGACTGTTGTTGGTAAGAAGACATGCAACGGTAATAATCAATCACTAATATTGGAAGGTAGGTACGTTAAAACTGTCAGATCGAGGATTGTAAACTTCGAGTTTTGCGCCGATAACGAGTAAGTAGGATCAGATTTATATTTTTATTGTTTAAAATAATATATCTGTATTTCAATATATGTTTTTTTGGAAGCATATATCTGTGGCGATAAAATAAATATTGAATAAGAGGTTTAAAACTTGTTTAGAAAGAAAAATATGCTCTGATATACTACTGTACCCAATTGTGTACACCCCACTCAAGGGGAGCCTAATTATGGTTTTTAAAAATTTTTTTGTACTTTTTCGTTCTTTTGGTTTGTAAACAATATAAAAATAAACATTTCATCAATATATTATGGCTAATTTCATTTTGCCGGTTAATGGGTTTAAATCGTGATAATCAATGATAATAAAAAAGAATATCCACGAACTTCCACAGTAAAAGGAAACAAAATCGAAATCGATTTTGAGCGATTATTACGGAAAAAAATATGTGGGGAAATGTTGCTGATTGAAGTGCTAAAAATTGATGAATTTGGTGATTTAAATAAACTTCAATACTAAGGCATTGAAATTTCATCTTTGGACGTTACTTGTCTTGGCCACCCTGTATATATCCCTCCTCGTAGTCCTCGTCGTGCATCTGTTAACGGGTCGAGTCTCAAAAGAGAAAAGGGAAGAAGATAAAAAAAAAGAATGCAAAAAAAATACAGGACAAAATAAATAACGAGACTCTCGGAGAACTTTGGGGAGGAAATGAACCAGACAAGAGGCAAGCGAAGAGCAGTTCGCACACGATATAATCGGTGTACTGCTCCTGACTCCTCTCCGGTTGCCTCGTCGTGTTATATATAAGCTTACATGCACACGTATACCGTAATTATTCTCTGGAGATAGTGCATGCTGGATAAGAGCGTTACGAAGAGAACGGATGTCCTGCTCAGAAAAGCGACCGCGAGTCTGAGCGTAAGAATGAAAATAAGAAAGAGCCATAACGGATCTCAAAATGTAACGCGGAAGTGCACTGCCAACATCTTATTTACTTCAAACGTAAATTATTTTTCGCTTTCGATGAAAAATAACGAGTTTCAGTACGAAAGATTCCATTACCTGGTTTCAGGTTTGAAAAAAGCGTGAAATTACAGTACGCATGAAAACGGATCGTACAAGCCCGAAAAGAAAAAATAATTGGGCTTTCGTTGGAATACAATGAAAATCCAATTACACCATTCTTTTTTTTTCTATAAAACCGGTGTATGGGCGGCCGGGATTCGCCTCTGGCAGTATTCCGCGTTCCCTTTCGACGCGCGGAAAAGAATCATATTTTTCATTGTTTTTGTTTAAAATGATAAAACAATCGCGTTGTTTTTTAATATTGACGTTTTTCGTTACTATTTGCAAGTCTTGAAGCATTTGTTTTTTTTTTCACGAAATGAAACGGCAGCATTGTAGGGCTTTCTTTTAAGCGTCTTTTTGTGCGACGTTGTGAAGAGCTGTATTCGTTATATTTTTTACGTTGATCGGAAACAGAAAACAAGAGAAATCTATTCGATTCCAATGTAATTACGAAAAAGTAAAAAATTGAAAATGGCGTAAGCTTTTTACTCAAATGTTCAAATATTTGACTACTGCAAGAAGAAAATTGGAAATGACAGTAAGAATCATTGACTGAATTGAAAAAAAGGTTTTTTTTTCAATTTCCAATTTTTTTTCCATTTCAATTTCCGAATTTTTCCATTTCAATTTATTTCCATTTTCAATTACCACTTTTCAACTTCCGAATTTTTTTTTCAATTTCCAATTTCTTTTTCCATTTCAATTTCCCAATTTTGTCCATTTCAATTTTTTTCCCATTTTCAATTACTATTTTTCATTTTCCGAAGAATGTTATATTTTTGAATTTCCTATTGGAAATAGTGAATCAACGAAAACATCATGGCTCAACGTTTTTATCGAAAGGAATTTGCTGTAGGAGTTTTGGTTTGATGCTCGATTTGCCTCAGTGCAATTCGAAAAGAACCGTTTTCTGTTTGATGTGCGATCGTTCGCGTGACAAACGTGAAATACACAAAATCATGGAGGACAATTGAAACCTTCAAGCAAATAATGCGTCCAACAACGATTTTCCACCTTCCCTCGTCCACGAGAAAAAAAAAAAGAAGAAAGAGCACTCGTCTCCAATCCACGTGTCTCCATAGTTCCCGTATGTTTCATTGGAAACCTACAGTTATCAAACGAGATATTCCGGATGAATACGATCTCGCGCAAACGAAAGGCAAAAAACAACTTTCGGTCTGGAAGAGTAGGGGAGATTAGTCCAAAACCGGATATGGGGGTAAAACCGGGACATTCGTTTTTAGCCTTCTTCTCGATTCAAACTTCGCGCGCTTTTGTTTCCTGCAGTTGGCCATCTTGATTAGTTTGTCAACAAAAGCTGAGTGGTGTCGCTGC
>JAPYZJ010004399.1:0-15830 GCA_030522765.1 Ophioninae sp. B BG-2022a | reverse complement strand
TACGTTGGCAGCTACACGGGTCCCCAATGTATGTTGAAGTTATCAGCTGTTAAGCATATTTACTTTGTTTGGGTTTGTTTGGGTTGTGGGAAAATTATCGTTTTTTTAGTGACTTTCCAAATTTCCCTAGTTACGTAAATTCGATTTTCGATTTTTTGGTTTGTTACGTTGGCAGCTACACATGTCTCCAATGTATGTTGAAGTTATCAGCTGTTAAGCATATTTACTTTGTTTGGGTTTGTTTGGGTTTGGGTATTCGGGTGGGAAAATGATCATTTTCTTAGGTTAGGACTCCCTCAACAATGAAGTTTCTTATTGTTGTTGGTTTCTTTTTGTTGTGTTCCATGATTATGAATTGTTTATTCGCGTCCTTCATGAAAGACGATTCCACTTCAGTCGGAGCTTTTTTCCGGGTGAGCGCAGCCGCAATCGATACGCTCGTGCTATACCACACTTTACGGAAATTCACCGTGGGGACGTGACCAATACACTTTTTTTTTCATTTCGTTACGCGAGAGACCAATAATTTGAAAAAAAAAAAAAACAGAAAAAAGTATAATAAACTGCAACAATTCCAAGAAACGTTAAAATTCTTCTATGAGTAGAAATTCAGGTCGCAATTAATGGGGCTGAAGTTTAAGTCGCTGAAGAATGTAAAAACATTCTTATTTCAATTATTATCGAAAATTATATATACCACGTTCGTTGAAAATCTTCGAATGATAATCGTTAAAAATTATGCCATGATTTTCACAGGTGCGAATCTGATAAAGCAATTTTCGGTAATTGAAAAAAAAAACAAAAAAAGAGAAAAACATAACAAAAACAGAGAAAAGATTAAAAAAACAAAAATAGATAGAGATTAAAAAATATTAAAAAACAGACAAAAATAAACGCACGATAAATGATCGAACACCATTTTCCGAAAATATTCTTGAATATATTTACTTATATATATTTTGGAATAATGAACGAAAAAGAAAAATTTCTGCTTTAAGTTTAGTTTATCAATTTTTTTTTCGCGATTAAAATATTAATCTCCGGAATGCAATATGCTTGAAAAATTTCATACGACATTGAAGTTTGCATCGTTGAAACGAATTAAAACGATCGTATTCTTTTTTTACAATTTCTCAGTTTTCCTTTTCCAAATTTGAGCTGCAAAATTGTCGCGAATATTTTTAGTTATTTTTATTTAACAATTTGAACCGAATTGACGTAATATGATTTTGGCTAAAAAAAAAAGAGGAATCGAAAATGGAACTTTGCATTCCAAAGATTGCATTAGCTCATCGATTTGGGCAAAATGGCGATCGAACTTTTTTTTTTAAGTTCATGTCTTTCGTATGTACATCAAACGTACACAGTACATTTATGGGACTCTTTGAGATAATTCGGATCTATTTCCGACCTTACTCTATTTCGACCACGCAAATATCTAGAGCTCTCTCTCTCTCTCTGTTATTCTTCTTTCCGTTCCTTCTCCGTTTCTCTCTCAGTGCGAAACGTCACTAAGAATAGCAAAGGAACGATGAAATCTTCGAGACCTAAATGCACTGCCTGCATCTAAAATTATAAAGCTGCAACGATTTATCGAAAAGTGAATCTATGAAAATAAAAAAATTCAACCGATTATGCAAAAGTGGGCCACCACCAAATTTAAAAAAGTTATGTAATATTGAAGAATCATATTTTTGGTCACTTCTAATAGTGTGTGGTGTGTGTGTGTTTTGGTGGGTGGGTGGTTATTATTTTTTTTAATTTGAGGGGGTTTTTAATTTAATTACATTATTTTTATTTAGAAATAATTTTATATATTTTTTTTTATTTTCAAATTATTTTAGATATTTTATATATATTTCTATTTATATTTAAAAATTATTTTTTAATTTAATTGAAATTCTTCCTTTTTTTACTTTTTAATTGATAACTGATTTTACATGAGTATTACATTCGGAAACGCTTATTTTCATAAAAATCACCACTCGTCATCACCGACGGAAAACGTTCGTACGAAAGAAAAAAAAAATTCGCGTCAAAATTTGCCTCACTTCTGCATAATATCCGAAATTGAAAAAAACGAAACGATGAGTCATCGAAATCTTTAAATATCTTTAAATATGGAGGAAAAAAAAAATGATTTTTCAACGGAAATAAAATATGGCGAAAAAGGAGATCTTATGAAATATCGAGTATCGCAACAATTAAGAGAACCAACAAAAACAAACAAAAAGCGTGTAATCCTTGTCGAAAAGCATCACGCGTGTGAGCTCTTCGAGGAGAAGTTGAATACGTGGGCGACGTTCCCTTATAAGGACTCCGATACACCGAAAGAGCCCTCTTTCACCTTGTAATATCGCAGTCGTTTTCCTGATCTCATCATCATCATCATCATCATCATCATCATCATCTTCTATCATTCGTTTCTCAATGCTTATCTCAATCTCTCAGGTTCACTCGCGTATCAAAACAGCCTTATCGTCTTATCGCCAAATTCAAATTAGATTAAATTTTATCCGTTTAATCCGTGACGTATGGTCTTACAGCAGCTGTTCATGATTCATTTCACAATCGAAATCGAAAAACTGTCCCAAATTTCCAATGTGAGGAATATGGTACCTACTCGAAATTTTTGGGTTTTATTGAAAATTTATTTTCAATAAAACCCAAAAATTTCGGTTCGAATAATTTTCCATTTTTTTTCCAAACCCGATATTTGGGTTTATTTTCAATAAACCCAAATATCGGTTCGAATAATTTTCCATTTTTACAATTTTCATGTCTTTGTTTCAATTTCTCAATTTTAATAGTGATTTATTTTGATTATTTTTTGTGATTATTCTTTTCGATTTTATCATTTATTCAATTTATCTGAATTGTTTTTAATCGATTTCGCATTTATAAAAAAATAAAAATGAACTGTCAGAGTTTTATTCGTACAGGCATTGGGATTGGTTAGATTAATAGTCAGGGTAAAATCAACATAAATAATGCGGGAAATATGGATAGCTGACATGTATATATACAGGGTGTAGCGTAAATAGTGGTCCACCGTTGAGGATTCAATTTACCAGATGGTTAACGATAACGTATTATTATTTTAACCATTTTTATACAAACATTTTTTTTTTAACGAATTTATCATCTTTTGTTACAAATTTGGCTGTATTTTCAAACAACAACCATTATTTTTTCATTTTCATTTCTGTTCTATGCTGACGAGTAATACAGCAATCCATAAATCCATAAATAAAACACAATCCATAGAAACAATCATTTTTCACGAAATTTGTTTTTGTTTTTTTTAATCTTTGGATAAAAATGGTTAAAATGATAATGTGTTCTAGCTAACTATTTGGTACGTCAAAAACCACTATTTACGCTACACCCTGTATACACGTGCACGCAGATTTTTCGCAACGCCCTCGTGTCTCGTTTGTTCAGCTTCCTGGTTCGATCTATGCAGCATTTCTCAGAGAGCCTCCGAAGAGAGAGAGAGTGAGAGAAGGGCGTGTAGGAAGCGTTTAGTCGTGACTGTTCCATGCAGCAAAAATGTAATTTTGCTCAGTTTTTTCTTTTTCTCTCGTGAATCCATTCAACTCGAGAACCGAGCACATTGTCTTCGAATGACTCTCAATTTGGTATACAGATATACATAAGTGAGAAAAAAAGGCATTTTTCAAACCGTTGCATCCATGCAACGCAGCTTATCAGCGAGGTCCTTCAAATGGTCTTCACAGGCCCTCGATACGAACGAGTTCACCTTCGTCCAAAAGTGACCATCGAAACACGAGGTTGATACTTTCATCGTTGGGATGTAACGAAAATTACCCTTTTTTTTTCATTTTCCAATATTTTTTTTTGTTATATCAATTATTAGGATCCTTATCTAGTAATCTATCATCCCAATTCGCAAAATATGGATTTTCAATTATAATGAAAATGGGAATAAAAAAAGGATAATTTTGTTATGGTTCCAACGATGCAAACTTGAAGACCATCCTCGAGATATTGGAGATCGAAGATCGCGACGTTGAATGACAACGATAAAAATCATTTTTCAATTTTTCGAATTTCTTTGGACGGATATTCCTTGTGGAAAACTCACGATTATTTTTCGAAATTGTCGTTTGGAAATCTAGGATATAAATGGTAAAAAAGTGTTTGTAAAATGTTAAACATCGCGAAATAAAAATACGACAATGAATATGAAAAAATGCGCGAAATAAAAGTACTAAAAAGAATCATTTTATTAATTCCTGGGATTTCTTTAATATCAAAAATTTTAGAATGTTCCAAATCTTCAAGCTGTCTATCGAAATTCTGAAAAAAGTTCGTAAGATTTTTGTGCTTCGAATTTAGGTTAAAAAATTTGGGCAATTTCGTTGCCAAACAGAAACTTCGGTGTCACGATCGTGAAGTTTGCATTGTTGGAGAACAATATTCGAATCTTTTTTAAAAATGTATTTTGTTTGAGTTTGTTCTACAAATGTTACGTCTTCGTATAAATGGAATAAATTTTTATGGCCTTTAATTAGAAATCAATAAATTTTAAGGAATTTCGACGACGAAAATTAGCCAAAAAAAAATTGAGTAATAGAAAAAATAGTTTCTCTGGGGTGGGGTAGGAAACCCAAACTTTGAATGACCACAAAGCTCAAAATTCTAAATTTGAATATACCGAAAGTACAAATTTCGTAAATTTTTTAGTTTGTTTCAGTTTGTCTGAAACCAAGGGATTAAAATCAAACTAACGAACCCAAACAAACCCAAACATATTTTGTAAACATTTACGAAATTCGTAGTTTCGAAGTATTGAAATTCGGTATTTTGAGCCTTTTGGTTTTTTCTTTATTCCAACTGATGTTAGTTTCAACCCAATTCGATATCGTTCGAATATGCTCCTCGAAGTCGAAAGTCCTCGGAATCGTCGGTTATGCGGGTATATTTTTTTTTCTTGGTTTTATTTCGCTTCGACGGGCACGTTCGAGTCATATTCCTGCGGATCGGAGCCCAGACCACCAAGGTAGGATATCCAATAGTAAACGCCACAGAGCAACGCGTTTCAATCCAATAATTCCGGTTGCCTCTGCGACGGTTTGTGCACCTCGCGTCTCAAATCACTCTGGGTTACATAAAAATGACTGTATTATCGATGTACACCTGAGCAGACGAAACGAATACGTGATTTTTGCATTTTATTGTTTCGATATCCGTAAATTAAAAAAAAATAAGATGAATTTTCAAAATTCGAGTTTTACGAATATTCACAATTAATTTATTGAATTTTTTGGCTCGATAAAAAAAAAACAATTCGGTAAAAAAATATCCATTTACCGTCAACATTATTTGCATAAAAAAAACGATAAATCGTGACAAAAAAAAAATTCGGTAAGCATTTTTACGGAAAGTCTCTAAAAAGTATATAATTACCGAAAAATTCCAAATAATTAAATATTCGAATTTAAGTATATTTACGTGTACAGGTAAACACGAAAAAGTGTAAATCTTCGAACGTGTTTCGTAAAAGTTTCATACATCTAGCTGTTTTTGAATGAACACCCACGAAGGAACGAAAGAACGAAAAATCCAAAGTTGAATATATCAAAGGCGAGATCGGTTAGATCTTTCATTTCGCCCACGTACATTTGGCTGCTCGAGAAACTGGCACAATCGCCGATTGTTGCAACACACTCAAATCGCACGCAGGATCCTGAAGGCAGGTCACAATTTCCTTGGAGAATGGATCAATGGATCGGTCCCGTAGACATGTATAATTACGTCGAGAATGTGTTGTTTTTTTCGTGCTATATTTGTAACCGCAATTTGTCAGAGGAATTGGATTGCTCTGACAGTTGAAAAATCGGTATTATTAGGAAAAATTAATTTTTAAAGAGCGCGTAAAATCATTGAAAAATCTTTTGAATGATTATTTGTTTGTACACCAATAATTTATTTTATCCAAAGTTATTAATAAAAAAAAGTCAATATTTATGATAAAAATTCAATATTAATTATTCAAGGTCAATATTTGTGATAAAAATTCGATAGTAATTATTCAAGGTCGATATTAATGACTTAAAGTAAATATTTATTATTAAAAATCAATATTAATGGTTAGGAGTCAATATTAATTATTAAAAATCAATATTAATGGTTAGGAGTCAATATTAATTATTAAAAATTAATATTAATGGTTAGGAGTCAATATTAATTATTAAAAATCAATATTAATGATGGAAAAATCGTAAAAATGATTTTTCGATTCCTAACGATTATTCTTCAACAATGACACTTTTAGTTATTCTTTCGTCTCAAAACGAAATTCACAATGATCTTTAAATGATATAAATAATTGATTGAATAATAAAAACTCAATATTCATTAATAAAAATCAATCTTAATGGTTAAAAGTCAACATTAATTATTAAAAGTCATTATTAATTATTGAAAAATCATAAAAATGATTTTTCGATTCCTAATGATTATTCTTCAAGAATGAGACTTTAAGTTGTGCGTTCGTCTCAAAACGAAATACAAAATGATCTAAAATTTCTAATTTTACCCAAACAAACCCAATGCGCATGCACTAGTGTTGCAATTATGTTTTATTTGATCGATCGACTGGATAAAATTCTATTACTGAGTACGACAGATATTTTTAATAAAATTGATAAGCTTTTTCGTCCATATGACAAAACTCGTCATACGTTGGCCACGTAAAGTGGATGTCTCGATGGAATCGAAACGCTGAATTGAAGATTATCCGGCCGATCGGTAAAGCGAATGTGATCGTCCAGTGGCGCCACCGATGTTCTGCCCACGAACTATTTAGGACACGCATGTTTAGCTCTCGTGCTGTTGCAGAGAGCGAACAAAATTGCTGCTGATCACGCTCAACTGGTATTCTGCCCATATAAGTCAATGTGATCTTGAAACTTGCATTGTTGCGGTGCGGTCAAACATATATTTTATTATTATTTTTTTTAATTTTTTTCTTTTCCACTTTTTGTTTTTGGCGGAATTTTTTTTCGCGATTTGAGTTTTATTTTATTTTTTATTTTTTCCTTTTCCACTTTTTGTTTTTTACAGAATTTTTTTTCGCGACTTGAATTTTCTTGAATACTATAAAAACGATTTGATATAATTTTCAAACAATTGTCGAACAAAAGTAGTTTAAAAAAAACTTTATTTTTTTAACTAATTTATAGGAAATTTGTCTTTTGTATACTATTTTGTAAAAAACACTAAAAAACAAAAGTATTTTCGTTGCATTGCAGACTGGAATCGTGTTTCGAATTTTATTTGTAATTATATCCTCGTTTCCTTTTTAAATATTTCGGATTCTCGTTGAAAATATTTTCTCGAAAATTCTTTGAAATTATTTTTGCCTCTTAATTCATAAGGTATTTTAAAGTTTTAGGTCGATTTTTGAAAATCAATTTTCATCCCTCCATCGTGAACGCGGGTCGTATTAGTCTGGCCCAAAATTTCGTTCCGAAATTACTTGAACGTATAGTTATTAAATTATAATTCAATAATTAATAATAATTAGTTATAAATAATTATTAACTAATTAATCATTTATTCTATTTTACCATTATTTTCTACACGAATATAATATTTTTTTCTGTAAAGAGCAATTCTTCTCCTGTAAGAAACTGCAATTGACAAAAATTTCCCATCATTTTTACTTACTCTATATTTTTTTGAAAAAATAAAAAACTGTTTTTTTCGGAAGTTGCTCAATGTTTGATGAAAAAAAAAATAAAAATAAGAAGAAAAAAAATATTTTATTTTGAAAAGTATATTCTAAATATAAACCATGCATTTTTGCCAATTTTTTCATAAATAATTATGGATCGACGAAAAAAAAAAGATCGCGAATACGTCGAAGAAAGTTTTGCGTTTCAACGAGGCGAGCTTACAATTAGAAGTATCAAATCCAATTAGAAGTACGAAAGAATCGAATGGGACGCGCTGTTTGAATACTCGCGGTAAATAGATCGAAACGATTGTTACGAACAACCGTAACGAGGCGAGAAAAGAAAAATGCCAACTTTTCGACCGATCGGAATTATGCCGCGGACGTAACTGAACGGACGCTCGGTTCATTACGCAATTCTACAGTGCGGATTCACCGGCAACAGCTCGGAAAGAATTAAGTTCAAGGCTGCACAGTGAGCGAGCAACTGGACTAAAAAAAATGCATTGTCACATCGAGAAAGGACATTTTTCGCACCTCTTTCGATGTATCGAATTAGAGGTATGAGAAAAGTTCCTCTCGCACTTTTCGCGAGTTATTCTCCTCTCGGTGACGTTCGGGCTTGCAACGTTGGAATTACAACGAAAATTTATATTTTTCAGTTACGAATTTTTTTTTTTTTTATTCGGATACTTTGGAATAGGGAATTATGAAAAATAGTCCATATCCAGTTCCGAGGGGGTGGATAGGGATTGAAATATAAAGATTGAAACTCAAAAATTTATAAAAATTCGAAAATTTGGAGGATCAAAAATTCGTGAAATCTCAAAAACTTCGAAGGTCGAAAATTCGTAAAATCTCGAAAACTTCAAAGGTAAAAAAATTGGTAAAATCTCGAAAACATCGAAGGGTCAAAAATTCGTAAAAACTTGAAAACTTGAAAGGTCAAAAAATCGTCAAAAATCAAAGTAAAAAATTCATCAAAACTCGAAGTGAAAACCCAAAACCTCGAAAACTTCGAGGACGAGTTTGACCCCTGAAAACTCTTTTACCTTCAATTAAAAAAAATACGTATCTCTTATATTTCGATGAAGAATCGTATATCCAAAAATAAACGAAAACAACGAACACCGAAGTTAATTTCGGTGTTAGTAATGTTAATTTTCCACTTTCAATAATAATTAAAAAAACAATTAATATTTCATTCTTCATCCAAGATACACAGCACATACTTCTTCAAAAATGCAAGTATTTCGTCGATTCTTCAATATCGATCAATCAATTCGTTAAAATAAACCAAAAAAAAAATAAAAAATAAAAAAAACGCAACGTTGGTCAAAAATTCCCCAGAACTCATTTAAAGTATTCGGACCAAAAAAAAAAAACGATTTGTTTTCCCAATACAGCGGATCTCTCCGAGCGAAAAAGTTAACCTAGAAAAAAGAAATCCGTACGCGATATTCCCACGAGAAACAAACGGGGTTAACTCTTAATTCGCTGGCACTTGAGTTCTCCCTGCGAGGATAGAGAAAACTGCAGCGGCGCATACTCGAGCGAGCGAGTCTTCTCGTCACACGTGCGTTCTCTGCTCTACATGTGCTTTGCATATTCCCGTATAACTGTGTAGCTCCAACCGACGTTCCAACCCATACAGCGAATGTTGGAAGAAACGTATACGCTCTCCGTTGGGGAACATACACGCAGCGTATTGATTCTGGCATCCTTTACTTTTTCACCTCGTCTTCGTACCACCGCTCGTTCAACGTTGTATGCCGCAGGTTAAGAATGAATAGAACTCGCAAAAGAAGGCTAAAGCAAAATACTCCACTGAAAAGACTTTTTTTTATCTCCCGTTTTAAATATTTTCAAGCTCCTCAAAGCTTTGATCTAAGAAATACTCGTTTCTGACTTTTACTCATTCAGATTGTTTTTATAAAAATACGATTAATTTAATTATTATTTTTATTGTTTTTTATTAATTTTCAAAGAATTAGACAAATAATTAATAATTTAGAAATATGGTTATTATTTTTATTCAATTTTTTAAATTAGATTATTAATTAAATTTTTTTATTTATTTTTGTCAGTTAAATAACAAATTTAATAAATGTTAACAATAATGGTAATAATAATGATATTTTTACTATCATTATTGATAAGATTTATTATTATATGTATTATTATTTCTAGATTTATTTTATTGGTATTGGACACATAATAGTAATTATTATTATTATTGCTTTTATTAAATTAAAGTTACGATGAAACTTATCGTAATTTGTTAATATTTTTTAAGTGACTTTGATATTTCTACTTTTCGAATTTTGAAGACCGGTATAGAAATAATAAGGTTTAAGAAAAAAATGCATACATTTTTGGACTGTACATGACTAGTCCATAATTATATATATTTTTTATCAGCTGTACGATTGAGGTTTTTAATACCAATGGTAAAAATAGATATTGCATTTTTGCCTACAATAATGGCATTTTCCGCAATAAGAATATATATTAAATAATCATCGGGATATTATTACTGTTATTGTTATTGTTGGTGAATTTTTGAAATTTGCAATAAATAAAAATTATGTAAATAATGAAAAAATTATATATTTTTTATGATTTTTATTATTTGTTACAAATGAACGAAATACCATTTCTTCGTTACGATATACTCTTTTTTTAATTTCTTTTTTTTTTTATTTATTTATTTGGTAATACTTACATTTATTTATTTGGCAACATTACGCGTTTGTAAAACGCAAATATATAACAATGTGCAGTGTAGACGTACAGGAACAGCGATGATTCCGTGGCAGGATGCTACCGCTTAAATTTAATGCTCAATAGACCGAGCTCGGATATTGTTGTGTATTGGACCCCTAAACCCCAAATGAACCCAATATAAATGCCTTTCATCGAATTTGCGACCGAGACCGGAAGGGGCACTTCCAATCCAGTAAATTTTAACGGCAACGGACAAAAATGTTCGCCGGACGTTTTGTTTTTGTTTGTTTGTTGGTATTTTTTCCTGGACGATTGACCCAATCACCCGGAAGTCCGGATTTTGGATATACAAGTGTCCATATATATAGATATGATTTTTTTTCATTGTTTCTTTTTACAGTCCAAAATAGATTTTTCGGAGGATTTGGAATGTGGATTTTTGAAGCGAATTTTACAAGGTTTTTGGAGATTCTCGTGACGATACGGAAATTAGTGTTATTTGAAAAAAAAATAAGAGTAGGTTTGAAGTATAAATAAAGAAATCGAAAAATTGTTCGAACGTTTTTGTGGACGTTTGTAGTTTTGGATATTTTAAACGTGGGCTTTATTAGGCACTGGGCCCTCCATGGGTCAAGTACTTTATTAGAAGTGCTTCGAAGAAAATCGTTTTTTTCATTTCTTGATTTTTATATTATTATTATTATTATTATTATTATTATTATTATTATCGTTGGGATATTATTTTAAAGATAAAAACTATGGTTATTATTTTAAATAAATTTAATTATTTGTTAAATTATTAAGTTAAATTAAATAATTGTTAATAATAAATAAATTAGTTATGGTTAAATTATTTGTTATTATTTTTTATATGACTTTAACATTTCCACACGTCGAATTTTTTGGGTATAAACACATGAAAATAATTTCTTTGATTTCTATTTTCGATCAACCCCCCTCCCCCGCTGCGCCTCGATAACCGCGCAAACGTGTTTTTTTTTTCAAGTTCGAAATAAAGCTTTACGAGTTTTGCGGCGACACGCGAGACCTTCGATGCGAATGACCTATTAATACAGATCCGTATAAAGGTCCGTGGGTCTTGCGGCAACGAAATACGAAGACGCGGAGTAAACACCGTAACGAAATAATAAAAATAAAGAGAGAGAGAGAGAAAATGGAGACGAGACGTCGAGGAGAGTCGCTCGATCTTAGTCTCGGTGAAATAAATATGGGCCGTACCTCAAAGTCACGCATCACGAGAGATACGCTCGTCGTGATCTCTCCGTGTATATTCGTACGTACATAGCCGAGTACGTATCGCGAGTTTCGCGCAACGAAAAGACGCTCGCGGATCAACGCGGATTTTACTGACGGAATCGGGAAATTCTCGACCCGACATAAACGAGGAAAAACCTGGCGGGCGTTGCAATCGCGTCGAAAGAAATTCCTCAATGATGTACTTTTTGATTTTTTAATTTTTTTTGTTTTTACATTTTTTTTTGTTTTTTTTTTTGTTTTTTTTTTTTAATTTTTTTTATTTCTTTTGGGCTTTTTATTTTGGTGGGGTTTATTTTACTTTTTTGGGGTTTTGCTTATTCTGTTTCGGTTTTAACATTTTTTTTTCTGTTTTTAAACATTTTTTTGTTTTTTTTGTTTTTTTAATTTCTTTTGGGCTTTTTATTTTGTCGGAGTTTATTTTACTTTTTGTTGGCTTTTGTTTATTATTTTTGGGTTTTTCTTTATCTTTTTGGTTTTTTTTTTTCTTTAATTTTGTATTTAAAAAATGTCTTTTTGGGTTTATTTATATATTTATTTTCTTGGCATGCCAATTTTTTTATTTGGTTTCGACATTTTTTTTTTTGCTTATTTTAACTTGTACGATTTCCTTACAGTGACGTTTCGATCGTCGCCTTTTCTTTTTCTCAGTCATTCTCAATATCGTTAATTCGATATTCTCTTGCTAGAGGAAGTCACGTGTGACCTCACGAAGCGAGCGCTCTGCTCATCGAAACTGCGTTTCGATGTTTTGTTTACGGTCACTTGCACGCCTACGAAACGGTTGTCTGCACGATCGGTAAACCGACAGATTGGGATCGATAGTCCGGAGAATTCGAATGGAGGATTTTGTTTTTTACGATGCAGAGAATTGGAATATAATTACGTACAAATCCATCATCAAACGTTACCACGGATAATAGCTTCGGTAGAAATTGATAAAAAAAAAGTGTTTTTTTTTATTACATTTTTTATTACTTTTTTTTACTATTTACTTATTTTTTATTACATTTTTTTCATTTAATATTGATAAAAAAACTGATAAAAAAATTGATAAGAAAAACTGATTAAAAATCGATTTAAAAAAAAGTTTTTTTTTAATCAATTTTTTATCAGTTTTTTTTATCAATATTAAATGAAAAAAATGTTTCAAGCGGTTTTCACGCTTTACCACGAAACGACACACAAAACGGTTTGCCACCAACGGACTCATACAAAATTCTCGAATATGCAACTCTGGAATGCGATGAAACTTTAAGTCTATTGATACGAGCTTGGATGCGTCGCAGAGCAACTCCTGAACTTTTATTCGTTTCTAAAAACGCTGGCACGATGAGCTTGAAATTTCTCAACGTTGCGACGCAACGAAAATCATTATTTTTTTATTTCTTGACTTTTTTTTTCACTGTTATCGTAATTTAAATACCTCAATAATTACAAATTTTTACCTCAATATACAAATTTTTATTATATTAATTAAACCTCATTATTTATCATTAATTATACCTCAATTATTTATTATTAATTATACCTATATTATGAGGTATAATTATTAATTATACCTCAATACTTCAATATACAAATGATTATTGTGACGATCTAGAATTCAAATCTGAAAAAAAATATTTTGCTAAATAATAGATCTAAGGAAATAAAAAACATGAGAAAAGAAATTTCGTTGCGTTGCAACGATGCGAACTTCAAGTCCATCTGGCACGAGTCTATTGTATCTGAGGGGGATTACTTCCAAGACTAAATATAGATATTGATGAATAAACAAATATTTTTCGACAAAATAAAAAGTCACCTTATTTTTCGAACAAACCTCGAACGTGGGCTTTATTAGTCACTGGGCCTAATAAAGGTCACATGGGTCAAATACCTAATTCGCGATCTCGAATATACCCAAGGATTTGATTATTTCTCTATTTCTTTTTTAATATAATCGTAATTAAAATACCTCAATAATTATACAAATCTTTATTGTGATAACATAGAATTTATATAGAAAAAAAAATGTATCGACAAATAATAGATTCAAGGAAATAAAAAAAATGAAAAAATAAATTTCGTTGCCTCGCAACGATGCGAACTTCAAGTCCATAGGATTTGAATTCGTTTGGGTCAATTGTGCTTTACGACTGCGTATTTTCTCTCTGCATCGTGTATTTTCTATCGATTGTAAAACACACTTGACTTGCTTAGGTCATTCTATTTGTATTATTATTATTATTATTATTATTTCATCGTTGGTATCATTATTACTATTATGTTTACTGGTATTACTATTATTATTATTGTTAACATCATTGTTACCTTTATCATTATTCACTTTTATGATTATTATCTTATCGCTATTTTTGTTTAACATACAATGTATTAAAATATTTTGCCCGAAATTGTACTGGGGCATAGTAAATCATACCAAATCAAATCAAGACGGAAGGGGGGGGGGGGAAGGGTTTGCGAAGAAAAAAGACTCGTCGAAGGATCAAAGAGCCGGAACGATTTAGCGTTGTTGACCGGTTGTTTCCTCTTGCGCCGGCAATTCAATTTTTCAAATCGTTCTCAAGCTCGAGCGGCGTTAACGGAGCAGCGATAATTTCTGCGTCTCGTTATCGAGGCAAACCTAATCGCGAGACGGAGAGCCGAGAAAGAGAGAGAGAGAGAGAGAGAAAACCGCGCACGGGGCTAATGTTCGAATCGTCCTGGAAACGGTTCGCCTCTTCGGTAGCAGTAACGTAACGACATTCGACCACGAAGCCGTCGTTGTTCTCGGCGTTTCTCGCGGTGTCCTCACGAGTTCGATCAGGTTACGACGCCAACCGAAATTTTTCGACTTTTCGACGTATCGATTAAACGACTCGACAAACCGCGTTAAAATCAAAAGCTAATCATCGAATACTTCGCGACGAAACTGATCAAATTTCCTTGAAAGTCATCGAGAAAAGCTTGTTTTTTTGAGTTTCAAGGTCAAGTTCGCGAAATTTCAAAACGACGCTTTGAGGCTTCGAACTTATCAAACGTCGAAGAAAATACCAAATATAAGTAAAAGAAAACAATGAAATTGAGATTGAAAAAAAAAAGTTTGTTAAATTGATCTTCGATCATTTAAAATGATCCTGCGTTTTTTTGGTGTTCCGTGGTATCGTCGATCAATCAGTGGATCATTAAAGAAACTAGATTTTACCCGTGACCGGAAGTAAAATCCACGAAATTCAAATGGAAATTTGTTATTTCCTGATTTTCCTACCGTTCGAGAAATCGTCACGTTACGATTTTTTAATAATAGGTTTTTTTTTTAATATCGAGTGAACACAGTCACCAGATATCGAGAAATATCGGATACACCATTTTATTACATATAAAAAAATATAAAACATAATAAAATATTATTAAAATATAATATAAAAAAATCGAATTAAATTGCCTATAAATAAAATATATAAAAAATATAATGAAATATAAAAAAAAATGGTTTGAATTTTTGAGAGTTTGACAGTTGCAATCGTGAGTCAACCTTCGGTGATTATTCCATGCGTTAGACCATCCCCTTCGATTTATCTCGAGGAATGCCGATTTTTTTGTTTTTCGAATGTTCGCGTCAACCTACCCCCTCGACTGAAGAAACTCTGGGACGAGTCGATGATTGATCGTTTCATCGAAGCTTATCGCAAAATACTCGTGATATCGATGGGCGATCCGGTTCGTGTAAACAATTGGATAATTTACAGCGAACGTAAAAATTCAACAAATAAAAAGAACAAAAGAGAAAGAGAGAGGGAGAGAGTGATAAAGAGAGAGCGTGAGGTCCCCGAGTTAAATTGTTTGAGCGCGCAGCGATGTGATTGGGCGCCGTAATAAAATGCGTTTATGAATCGACGCAACGACGATTCCGTCAGTCGATCGTGTCCGTTCGTTGGATTCACTCGGTCCGTACATCCAGCCGAAGATCACGTGTATACAAATATACATATATATATACAGCCTTGGCTAAAAGTATTAGGCATCCAATAATTTTTCTATCCGGACAAAAAATCGAATTTCTCGGCGAAAAAAAAATCGTAAAAATTTGTTCAAAAAACGAAACTAAAGCTAACAGTTACCTCTTCAAACATCTAAT
>JAPYZJ010004397.1:0-15530 GCA_030522765.1 Ophioninae sp. B BG-2022a | reverse complement strand
AAAATTTCAAAAATTTGGTTTTCTCGTTCCCTGTTACATTCTTCTTGAAATTTTTTTGAACCAGGTGTTGCACCAACTCACCCCTACGAATTTTCTTTTTTTTACCATTTTTTCGATCTTTTTTTAAATTGCAAATTTCAAAAATTTGGTTTTCTCGTTCTCTGTAACGTTTTTTTTACAATTTTTTTAAAAATTGATTTTTAACGGAAATGAATTAATTTTTACGGTTTTGCCTCTTCGGGGTGCTTAAATTGTCGCGAGAGAGATCGAATTTGCGTCTATGCGTGCGTGACTTCGATACTCGCTCGAGTTTCACGACCTAGACGTTGATGGAAGAATGAAGGCTGGGGGAATGAGGCCTGGGGATAAATACGTTTTCGCAGGGCGAAGTTACCGCGAGAAACGGGGAATTCCATTACCCCCCCTTCGAACGTTTCTTAAGGGGGGGGGGGAGGATTCGGGATATTGAGTAGTAAGTGTATATATCGATTGGCTCGGGTCTCCGACGATCATTAATGGACTGCGAAGTGAAGACGATAGTACAGTGATAAAAGAAAAAAAAAAAATTGCGACAATAAAAAAAGACAAAAAACGATCAAATGAGTAAATAAAAGTACGAAAAGACAATAATGACGAAAATGGCAAAGAAAAAAAAAAAAAGATAAATCGAGATGATGTTAATGAGATAGGAAAATTATGAAACGAAATAATTATGAAAAAATGTATGAACGAATATAATGGTTAATTAATGAATTAATTAATTATTGACAATTATCTATGATAATGTAATTGTCGAGATAATCAGCGATGATCCAAACAAACCCAAACATTATCGACAATGATGCATTATTTTTATTAAGTAATATCGATAAAAATCGATAAAAATTTATTAAGTAAAATCGATGAAAATCTCGATAAAAATCGATAAAAATTTATTAAGTAATATCGATAAAAATCGATAAAAATCGATAAAAATTTATTAAGTAATATCGATAAAAATCGATAAAAATTTATTAAGTAATATCGATAAAAATGTATTAAATAATATCGATAATGATAACAACAACGATAATACGAACAAGTGACTTATATATTTTTTGGAAAACTTTGGAATTTTTACGAAACGATTTTTCTCATGTGGAGTATTCAGAATGGAAATTTTCGTCGAATAATGAAAATGGCTGGTTGATAATAAATTGTCGATAGCGACAATTCGTTCTTCTCCTGTAGATCGGAAAGTGACCGAAGGGGAAACGATAATTGACATCGACGAGTAGAGACAGGCCGGTTGGCCGTTACCCTCGAGTCGCTCACCCTTAATGAACAGGTTTATTCGTTAGTGAGAACTTGAGAACTCGAGGTTGTTATCCTCGTCGATTATTCGGTGGTTTTGTCGTCCTCTCGAGGAAACTTTATGTCTAACCGATAACGATATCAACAATAATAATAATTACGATTCTTTTTTTTTTTCTTCCCAAAAAATTCCCAAAAAATTCCCAAAAAATTCCCAAAAAATTCCAAAAATATTTTGGTTTTTGAAGTTTTAACGAATGAGCGGTCACCCATCCGAGTAGTGACCAGCCAGTATTATTAGACAGTCCTGATAAGACGTTCTCAAACACGTGTCGAGCAAGGGGGTAATTTTGAGATTCGGGACGAGCCAGTAATGGCTCTTTTGTCTTCTCTGCGTAACGAAGACAATAGTGAATGGAAGACTAGACGAAATTAGGATCGGTAGATCACTGTCGAAAAGTGATTCGGGTCATCCGCAGAATGTTTCTTGGGGTGGCCGCTTCTTTTCAAAAAAAAAAATTCTTCCCCCCCCCCCCCCCCCCCCCCCACCCCCCCTCCTTCCTCTTTATCACTCTTGATCCCTACGCCCTCTTTTGGCAACCTCTTAAGTTTGGGTTGACTCGGGTTGGCGAAGGTCACGTCTTGAGTGGTGATGATATCACCGGACTAGCCTACGAGAATGCCTAGTTTTATTTCTCTTTTTTTCATACTCGTTTGCCCCCCTCTCCGGCATCGTCAAAATCCGATTCTCCTGTTTTCCGGTCTAATCGATAACCGCGTTTGGACGCGGTATTGTCGTCTATGAAAACGGGATGTAGGAGGTGTAAATGAAAAAAAAAAAAGCATGGCTTTTAGCTTCAGGATAAAACGAAAGGATAGTAGGGATAGCCTGAAAAGCGAAGGCAAGGGAAACCCTTCGATATCGGGCGAAGAGTAAACACGATTTGCCACGATGGATTATTTCGGTTGTCGACTGTTTTCTTCGTTGAAGACGTTTCGTCCTTTTTTTCGTTTCACGTCTGCCCCGAAACAATGCTTTTTCGAGGATTAAAGTTTTTTGTTTTTTTTGTTTTTATTATTCCTCGTTTAGCTCGTAGTCGAAAGAAACAAATTTTCAATGCTACTCCTGTAAAAACGACCTCGAGAATGTTGCGTTTAGTTTTGGACGTTATTGTTGACTATGTGTTATCTTTTCATTGTCGGCGTTAAATCCGCGTGTTTCTCTAGCGTACAGATCGATATTGCCTGGCCTGGCCGAGTCGCAACGCGAGTTACACGATGAGAAAATTAAAGCAGCGAACTCCGGCATAGCGATATTAGGCCGCCGGAGAGCGCGCTCCGTATCCTTGTTATCGGGTAATAAAAGTTTCCCTCGGGCTTTGGAACTCGCCCGCGAAATGCTCTGCGTTCGGTCGTCCTGTAATCTCGTTAAAACGTGCTTAGAACGCTTAGTACTCGACTTCGGGCTCGAAGACAAACCGCTGTTACGCCTCGTCAAATTCTACACCAGTCGCCCGGGCGGTATCTCAAGAGATAGATTGAAGGACCGCGGGATGGATAGATCGTGCGATTTCACGTCGAAATGTCCTTACGCGTTTTTCTCTCCGACGCACGGTTGCCGAGTTATTGATCGATCGGTAATATAACCAATGGGCCGCGTGATCGAAAGTCACGTGATCGAGAGCCACGCCCCACCGACTGGATTGGCTCTCGTTCGTCGATCGATTTCTCGAAAACGGTACGCCGTAGAGCGAAACGGAAAAGGACTTTTCGCTTCGGAATTTCACGATCTATCCGCTCGAAGATCGAACGACGAAATATATACGTCGTATATATTTTTTATCATCTTGATAACGATACATTTTCTTTATCAACTCGACTGACTGAAAATAACCACGAAAGGCGCAAAAAAATGGGATGGCGTTCGCAACAAGGGGACGTCGACCCTTATCGTGGCCACCCATCTAATGTTTTTTTTCGCGGTTATTTTTAACGTTGAATACTAAAGTCAACGATGTACTGACGGTTCATATAATTCCTATCGCAACCTAGCATCTAATGTCGCAGCTATGTAAATTTTTTCTACGTATTGTGACCTTTAACGTTATTGGGAATGTCGAAGTAAAAAAAAACACTCCGTGTGTAGAGAGAACTAGGGAGAATGAGAGATACGAAAAAAATTGAGAAAACTTTCGTACGTGCGAAATACCCGTCCTCATTTACATCGCGGGTAGTAAACAAAGGAAAAAAAAAAATATGATGATTAGCAAAGTACATAATTCTGCTCGAACGGTGGTCTAATGTATTTGTTGGGCGTGCTGTTAATTCTGCTTATCTACACACGCTGCAATAAATTAATGAAAATAATACACGATTACTTTACTTACATCTGCATTAATATTCCATTCGTTTTATTCGCAAATTCCAACATCCACAAAGATTTATTTTTATTTGCGTAAAAATTATTGAATCTTGAACGAAAATACTGTTTCTTTTCGACTATTGAGTATTATCAGTTACTATTATTAGTGTCGTTTATTTTTTAGTGTAATTATTACTATTGTTATTATTTTATAATTGTTATTATTTTATAACTGTTATTATTTTATAATTGTTACTATTTTATAATTGTTGTTATTTTATAATTGTTATAATTTTTGATAATTTTTAATATTGGGTCGTGTTTTATGATTTCTGGCGGGAATTTCGTCACGTCGGTTCGACCGAGGTGTTCACAAGGGAATCGCACGAATCCATTGTCGATTTTTTTTTCCCGAGTGAGTTCCGCGACAAGTGGGATTGGGACATCAGAGATATCCCAGGGGAGATATTCACGCAAAAATTTTCCCGAACTCGTGTATCGTAGGTAAAGCTCCTCGGTGACCAAATGGGCCACCGCACCATCAACCCTAACCTCGAGGGATCTTTGTTTTTTTATATTTTTACTTTCCGAAGTGTAACGAGGCGAGGGGAAAGATATCGCGAATCTTCGTCACTAGGGTCGTCACGGGGAATCACCTTTTTCTCAAATTCCGTCACGTGGAATCGACCGCCCAAATTTTTTTCGAATTCTTTTGGGATTCGAACGTTGAAAAGTTTGAACCAATGTTTTTCGTGTTTCTTCGAGCATTTCTCGATTTTTTTTTTTTTGGATCTACGTTTGCTTTAAAATGTATCACCGTTTATATTTCATTTTTAATTGTTCGTATTATTGTTTCTATTTGTTTGTACAAAACCCCCTCCCCTGTCGCTCTTTTCGGCTTCCATGTCGAATTTGCCATGCATCGCGGTTACGAGCATAAAGCCCGCTCGTGTCGTTCATGTTGAGAACGTCTTCTTGTCTCGTGGTTGAGCTTTCGCTTCCGGTCACGGACTTTGTGGAAACCTGAGCGCTTTTATCGTTCGACCTTTTTTTTTTAAATTCCTTTTTGCCTTTTTTCACTAAAAACGACGAGACAGGAAGCGAGGCTTGAGAAACAGGAAATTGTCAAAAATCCTGTCTGCGAGATAATTAATCTTTTTCTTTCAAACGTTTTTTTTTTAATTGGTGATTTTTTTCGAAAAGTAGGAGAAACGAGATGCCTTGAATTATTATTGCAAAATTAATATATTTCATTTTTAATCATCGTTATTATTAATGCATATTTGATCAGTTTGGTTTTCGATTTATTGCAATCAACGTGACGTTTATTGATAAAAAATATTTCAAAGAGGGAGAGGGTCGGAAGAGTAACTATCATGAAAATCGGCCAAAAAATGTTTGGCATTTACAGCCCTTGGCAAATGTGATCCAAGAGTCAGCAAAATTTTCGTCGCATCAACCGCAAAGCTTCTCGTTCATAAGCCGAAATGACTTTTTTACGAGTTTGTACGAAAGAGCAATTGAAGCGTTTCATGGGACATTTAGGACTGTTGCGGCGTACCGGTGATAAATTTCCGGCAGGTAAAACAAGCCTGATGAGTATGTCGGTGTTACGGAGGAGTGAAGGATAACTCTTTAAAAGCGCGGTGTGGAACAAAAAGGAAGAAGAAAAACGACACCGCAAATATTCTTGTCGCAAAAAACGATGGAAGAAGAGAAAACGTTTCGAAAGTAAATTCGTATCGAAGTAATTGCGTTTAAATGATTTGACGATTCGCGAATGCCACGTGTCGAGCAGGTATTTTTTTAAACATTTTTTTTTGTCTTCGTGCGCGTTCCATTTCCAGTAACGGTGACAGTCTGGAAAGTACCAATATTGAAATTCAATTATTGCACGAGAAGGATCAGTATCTCATTCGAAAAACAGGCCGCAAAGCTGGACAGCACTAGCCGGCAATTTGCAGAATGCGAAATTTATTATTAATACTGCTGTCGAATTCGATCGCGGACCGTTTGATTATTTGTCCTCTGTCACAACCGTGAACCACGGGTACTTTTGATGGGAAGCCCTTGAAGAGACACGATCAGGAGAATCGTTAGGGTGGTAAGGTGAATCTGGCAACGAGCCAGTCCTGACTACGTGCAAGTCCGTTATACGATCTGTGTCAGACGTAAAAAGCACCGGGCTGTTCGTTGGGATATGGGGGTGTGGTAAGGCTTACGAACATTCGAAGGAAAGCATATACGAGCAATCGATACGACTCGAGTCACGTGCAGTAAAGATAGGTCGTTGCATTCGCTCGTTTTACCTATACTTAGTCCGAGATGAATAATCTTCGGGGGATAGATAGGTCGCGAAATTAGAAGAAGAAAAGTCCTTAGCCGTTTCTCTCTACGATGCACCGTTTCGGAGATATCAATTAAAGAGTGACAGCCAATACTGGTAGGAGAAGCGAAGAGAGCGGAGTGGGGGAGCGTCACGTGGGGGAGCGCCAGCCGCGGGCGATAGGCTCGGGACGAGCTTGGAGGGGTAGCGGAGCCTCGGATTCGCGCGACACTCGTCGATCTATATCCGACGAACGGTGTATCGGAGAGAAAAACGGTAAAGCACTTTTCTCATCGGATTTTCGTGTTCTACATAATGGTGTAAGTGATATATCGTAATTTTCAGACACACCGTGTCTCGGCGCTGAACGATGCCAGACATTATTTCGCAGTCCGTACTCAGCACTCTCGATTTTTTTTTGTCTCTCTATCTACCTCTCTCGCAATGATTAATGCCGCATCGCCCAGAGTAATAAAACTCGAAACACCTCGCCCCCCGCGTGTTACACGTGTCATTCGTCTTCGCGTCGCCTCGATACACTCCACCGTAATACCCCCTCGTTCCAGCTATCCAGGCTACACTTTTCCGCAACGTCATCGGTTACGCTCTCGTTAACGCCTACATCAGAGTTTCTCCCCTTGTCTCCTTTTTCGCAATCACCCCCAAAAATCTCGAGACTGATGTTGCCCTTTCGTTTGTGCTTTGGAAGATGAAAATCCAGTTCCCTACCGAACCTACTCCCATTGGGAACCTACTAGTCCTTCTCCCAAAGGAACTTTCGGCATCGACGGGATTATTATCACCATCGTAAATATATATACTCGACGTTCAGTCGTGCGAATCTTTTTCCGTTTATTTTCTCTTCTTCTCCGATGAATCCCCAATGAGTCGGAATATTCCTACCACGGGTATTTCGTGTACCGCGCGGTGGCAACCTTCGATGAGTTAACAGCCGAGTACACACGAGAGCTTTCTCTTTGCAAATTGAATGTACCCCGCGGAAGCCGTTCACAAATGGATATTTTTCTGCATCGGAATTTGAATATCAATTGCCACTTTGACCAAAGAAACATTCCCCCCCCCCCTCCCTCCAGCCCTTCCCTTTTCTTATTCTTATTTCGAAACGGTGATGCTGTACTTCTTGACTCCGTCTTATTCAATCAATTTATAGCTCGGTCAATAGATGCTTCCTTCGAAATAATTTGCATGTCGAGCACCGCAACCTTAGCAAATAATAGGAATGTCAGGGTGAATGCAGCGGAACCTATTTTGCGGTCAACTAAGATGGCTCGACTGATCGAAGATCGGAATCGTCCCTTCGGTAAAACCGTTCGACGAATTTCGCAAAAAAAAAAAAATCACATAAAAAAAGAAAAAAAAAAAGACTTATCGATTAGCGATTAGTCCGGTATGCTGATTGAAGCGGACTGCGAGAAATTGGGGATTAAATTGTGCAAATTTTCCCGGAGCTATCGCACACGTAGCCGAGCTTCTCCGATATTTTTCTTGCCACTTTTCCCATTTCAATAATTATCGGTCGTGGCAATCAATCGACGCCAACCGAAGAAGAGAGAGAGAGAGAGAGGGGGGCGGGGTAAATTGTTTAAACAAATCGTTAGAGGCCTCGCTATACTCACGGAAATACTTAACCCAAACAAACGGACTTTTGAGGTTAAGTTCCGTTCGATCTTTCGGCCGAGTACTTCAGGATAGACCACTGGCGCCACCTCGCGGCGAAATTCATGTAACCCCATGGCGCGCTTACGTCGGGGCCTCACAGATGGCGCCACTGAGACGAGCGAGTTCGAGTCATGGTTACCGAGCGACCGAAGCGAAAAGAATTTGATACACGACGGTTTTAAAACGAACTAAAAAACGCCTTTTTTTTAGGTTTAAAAAGACTGGGTGTAGAAATTGATCAAAGGGAAACGTAAAATCGATCACTCTCATGGAATAGATCGAATCACCCTGTATACAAATATCGAAAGAGAACGAAACAATCGTTCGAATTAAAATGCGAAACCCACGACATCCGTCGGTGCGATCTTTCTATCATGCAAATAAGGCGATGACGCGCGCTTGTCGAGATGAAAAAGGAGCAGGTGTGCGTTACACCGCGCGCGAGTTCGAGCGATGACGACGCGTGCGAGATGCAACACTGCGATTCGAAAGTAATCCTCCGCGGCTGCGTCATCGATTCTCACCTCGAAAAAAAAAAGAAAAAAAAAGGAACAATCGTACGAACTCTTCACGATAGAATTCGTCACGGTTGTTTCATACGTTTTCTTATTCAGTTTTTACCCCCACCCCAGCGCTCCATCTATCGGCAATGAGTTTCGCACTCGTGACCGTGAAATTAGCCGAGTCGTTCGTGGCACGAATCCCAGCGATGGTAGCGCCAGTTTCGTATCGCTCGTCGCGCACTCTTGCCCCGATGGAATAAGTGCTACGTGTTGGTAAAAACGTTTCGTAATAATACCGGAAGTGCACGATCTATCGATGATTCGATGCATCGACGAAATATCGCATTTATCGAATATTATTTATCGTATTTATATATAATCACTTCCTTATCAAATAGCGTGTCTGAAAAATGTACGAAACAATCGGGGAGAAAGAAACGAAATCGACGAAGAATTTCGCTATGAAGATTGCGAAACAAGCTAGTTGTGAAAGTGAACGTTAGATCGCGCCACCTATCATTCTCCTTCACTCTATTCCCTTCCAGCTAAATATCAATGAGTTTCATTATCTCGGATTTTTCCCCGAGATAATTAGTTCGATTATCCATCGTCTATGAATACACACGAAAGCATCGATTTTTGTTTTCGTTGATTGGTTATCGCGAATTTAACTCAGCGGTATTTTTCGCACATCTGGCTCGTACGCTCGTTGGGCGTGAAGTGTTCGCGGCGAGAAAGCATCGAGCGAGGTATCCGCGAGGTCCGCGGGTGGGCGACACCAGCGCCGCGATCGACTCCCGCGGTAAGCTTCGGCTCGTGACAAGCACGTGCACGAAAACAGTCTCTCCGCGTCTCTCGACGAGTAAACGTGAATTGCGCGTGCGCGTAGTTTTCCTGTCAAGTGTGTGTCCGCTAAAAAAAAAAAGAAGCGATGATTCCGCGTCGTTTCGCTCGCTAAGCTCAAAAGACCGAGATAAAAAAAAACAACAACAGAATCTCGAGTCGTAAGTTTTTCTCGGTTTTATCGCGAAATGAGATCGCGTTTGATGCGCGCATGCGCACTTTAGAAAAGCGTTTTCGCGATGTCCGCGCGTCAGTTCACTCGAAACGTTTCACTGTTTCAGCGAGTCGAGAGTTTTAGAGGTTACCCGGCGTGTTTATCTCGTGACTTCGTAGCGTCTCTTTCGTTTCACGCGGACGAAAGGAAGAGTGAGAAAGACTCGTGGTGTGCGCAGGCGCAGACTCGAGTCGCGTGCTACTCTCTTTCTTTACGGAACTCGAACGGATGTAGAACGTGTCGCGATGAGTAAGTGATAACGTGCGTTGTTAACGTAAGCATTTTTACACCCAATATCGCGATTCTGTGATATCCCCTAACGGTTTTTCCCGATTCTATCTTGATCGCGAAATCTTTCTTGACGAAACGCCATCTTTTTTTCCCCTTTTCGCCCGATGTTATTTTCGTTCGACCGCCATTTTGTGGTCGCGAAACTATTCGAACCGATCACCCGGTAGATGTCTCTGCGCGCGCTCCCGTGTACCGATACATCAAGATTGCAATGTTTACACACGTAACGTACACAATACCCCGCTCGTAACGTAAGAAATTCACGTAACGCCGTTACCTTACGGCGTTGTTACCGTTGCGCGCCCCCGTTCGGTGAATTCTCTCAGTTCGCGCATGCGCCCCTTCACTCGTAAACAAAAAACAAACAACGCTCTCTCTCTCTCTCTCTCTCTCTCGTCGTTCCCTTATCTCTTATTTTTACCTCGACTACTCCTTCGAGTCAAAGAATTCACGAGTTTTGAAAAAAAAAAAATATAATACCTACACCAGCCACGACAAAACTCTTCGAGTGGAAAATAAATCTTTGCGGATTACGCCGACGCAACGTTTTTCAACAGTTTCGCTCTCTGACGCATTCCCCTTCACCGCGAATTGCTCACGTTTCAATTCTCGTTCGCGCCTATGTTCGCCAATTTACAAATCGCGTTTATCATTGTCATTATTATCGTGACGATCATTATTACGATTAATGTGATTATTATAATTATTATGATTATTATGATTATTATAATTATTATGATTATTGTGATTATTATAATTTTCATGATTATTACGATTATTATGAATATTATGAATATTGTGATTATTATAATTTTTATGATTATTACGATTATTATAATTATTATGAATATTATGAATATTATGATTATTATCATTATTGTGATTATCATGAATATTCTGAATATCATGATTATTGTGATTATTATCATTATTATGATTATTACGATTATTATGATTATTACGATTATTACGATTATTATGATTATTATCATTATCATCATTATTATCATTATTATGATTATTGTGATTATTATGATTATTATGAATATTCTGAATATTATGATTATTGTGATTATTATCATTATTATCATTATTACGATTATTATCATTATTATCATTATTACGATTATTATGATTATTATCATTATTACGATTATTATGATTATTATGATTATTACGATTATTACGATTATTATGAATATTATGATTATTGTGATTACTATGATTATTATAATGACGATTGCAATGCCAGTGATAAATACTATCATTATAACGTTAACGTTAAAGACGACTCGGCTGATGATAATGATGGATATAACGATGGGAAATAATAATATCAGAATAATGGGATTAACGTTTAAAATTGGGACGAAAAAATATCGGGTCTTTAAATACGTGTATACGGGTGCGTGTAACCGTACGAAGAATATTGAGAAGCGAGCTGAAGGTTGAACACACGTACAGGCTCGTAAACTTTGAGCGATCCGATTTTCCTTATCGTTCTTATCTCTCGGCCTTGAAATCAAGCGGTACTCGCTTCGTCACTAAATTCTATTCCGATTGCACCGGCAACTGTTTCGGAAAGTTACACTTTTCGATGAACATTTTGGGCTTGCAATTGGCAGAAATAATGATTGTAGTTAGGTCAATGATGATAATTAGTATTGTGGAGGGTGTTGAAATTAGAATTATGATGGTGATTTTAATGATGATGATTTTTATGATGATGACGATTTTAATTATGATAATTTCGATTATGACGATTTTTATGATTTTAATTATGATAATTTCGATTATTACGATTTTTATGATTTTAACGATGATGATGATTTTAATGATGATAATGATTTTATTGATAATAATTTCGATTATGACGATTTTGATGATTTTAATGATGATGATTCTGATGACGATGATTTTAATAATGATAATTTCGATTATGACGATTTTAATGATGACGATTCTGATGACGATAATTTTGATAATGATAATTTCGATGACGACGATTTTAATGACGATGATAATTTCGATAATGACGATTTTAATGACGATGATAATTTCGATGACGACTGTTTCGATGATAATACGTAAAAGCAGAGTGAGGATGCGGATCGGTCGGTACGAAAACAACCGGAAGGACGATCGAATAAAAAATGAGGGTCGCGTGGTCATCGACGTCCTCGTCGCGGTCATCACGCACCAACCACGAATATAGTGTTCCCGCGACGAGTGAGACGCGTTGCATTATCGGGGATTAACGGAACGAACGATCGTCCGAAAGTCGACTGGTGAAAGTGAAATATCCGCGTTGATGACTCGTCCGTCTCGTCGTGTTCGTTCGTTGCTCCTCGTGTGCGTGCAGCTCGTTGAATTTCCTAGCCTTAGAAGCCTGGCTCTTGCTCTCTCTCTCTCTCTCTTTCTTTCTTGACGCGACTCTCGCGTGTCGCAGTCATGACTCTCAAGAAGAACGGGAAAAAGAGCTCGAGAAAAACGAGCAAAAAGTTGGAAACCTCGACGACGAACGAGAAGACTAAATCCGTAGAGACGACTCGAGGAATCACCGGACATTCCGGAAAGGACCAGCCAGGTGAGGGCATCGATCCTTCCATTTTTCCAATTACGAATATTTTTAAAAAAATTTAAAAAAATTTTTTTTTTTAATTAAAAAAAAATTTTTTTTTTAATTAAAAAAAAATTTTTTTTAAAATTTTTTTTTTTTGATTATTGCGAGATAAGAGATTCCGGAAAGGACCAGCCAGGTGAGGGCAGCGATCCTTCCATTTTTCCAATTACGAATATATATATATATTTTTTTATTTATTATTATTGCGAGATAAGAGGCTCTGAGATTTTTCAGGTTTGGGTTTTCGAGTCGGTTCTTTGGGTCCCCCAAATTTTAATTTTTTTTTTTTCGGTTTATTTTGGTCCTCTGAATTTCGATTCGTTTGGGTTTTTTTGGGTCCTCCGAATTTCGATTCGTTTGCGTTTGTTTGGGTCCCTCAAATTTCAATTTTTTTTGGTTTATTTTGGTCCCCCAAATTTCTATTTTTTTCGGTTTATTTTGGTCCTCCGAATTTCGATTCGTTTGGGTTTGTTTGGGTCCCCCAAATTTCGATTCGTTTGGGTTTGTTTGGGTCCCTCAAATTTCAATTTTTTTCGGTTTATTTTGGTCCTCCGAATTTCGATTCGTTTGGGTTTCTTTGGGTCTTCCGAATTTCGATTCGTTTGGGTTTTTTTGGGTCCTCCGAATTTCGATTCGTTTGGGTTTGTTTGGGTCCCTCAAACTTCAATTTTTTTTTCGGTTTATTTTGGTCCTCCGAATTTCGATTCGTTTGGGTTTGTTTGGGTCCCCCAAATTTCGATTCGTTTGGGTTTGTTTGGGTCCCCCAAATTTCAATTTTTGTCGGTTTATATCGGTCCTCCGAATTTCGATTCGTTTGGGTTTGTTTCGGTCCCCCAAATTTCAATTTCTTTCACTTTATTTTTGATCCCCCAAATTTCGATTCGTTTGGGTTTGTTCGGGTCCCCAAAATATCGTCGCGTTTGGGTTTGTTCGTGTGACCGCCTAAAATCGATTTTTTTTTTTGGGTTTGTTTGGACGATCAAGAATATTCAGGATGAACCCCATAAGACGTCGATTTAAAGTTAAAAAAAAATAAATAAAAAAAAATTTTAAAATTATAAAAAAAAACATCGAATATTAGCGACGTTGGGGTTGTCTCTTAGTTTTGGGCGAGGGGGACAGCTCGAGCGGGAAAACAGCCGTGGTGCGTTCAGGGGACGCGCATTAATTTAAACGTTAGAGTGACATTAAAGGGTTTACGCCAGTGGTCGGTTGGATCGATGAGTGGCGAACGGCGAGGGGGCCAGGGGCTTCCTCCGTTTAGTCGCGAAGCCCGTTGGCTCCCGGGGCTCACCGCTCGCTTTTCCGCTTCAATCTTCATTGCATATTTATGCTAAATGGGGCCGCGGACTTGTATATTATTATTATTATTATTATTATTATTGCTGTCACGAAACATAATTTTGCCGCTAAGCAATTTTGTAGCTATCGTTATTGTTTTTGGGAAAATGTCAATTTCGTCGGTGCGAAACTAATTCCGAATGAAAGTTAATTTCCATTTTCAACCGGGGAGTGATGCACCGACGAGAACAAAAATGAATTATCTTATTTGAAAAACTAGACCTTAAAATGACCTTAAAATGACCTTAAAATGACCTTAAAATGGTCTTAAAATGACCTTTAAGTGGCCTTAAAATGACCTTTAAGTGGCCTTAAAATGGCCTAAAAATGGCCTTAAAATGATCTTAAAATGACCTTAAAATGGTCTTAAAATGGCCTAAAAAGGACCTTAAAATGGTCTTAAAATGGCCTTAAAATGGTCTTAAAATGGCCTAAAAATGACCTTAAAATGGTCTTAAAATGACCTTAAAATGGTCTTAAAATGGTCTTAAAATGGCCTTAAAATGGCCTTAAAATGGCCTTAAAAATGACCTTAAAATGGCTTTAAAATGGCCTTAAAATGACATTGGAACAGTTTACGGGAATGACCTTGATATCGGTACGGGTGTGACCTTGAATTGACCTTGAATTTGACCGGGGGACCTCGAAACGACCATGAAAAACGCGACGAATTATGAGAAAAGTGGAAGAAAAAAAAAAAGGAAATTTGTGAACTTGGATTCGAAGGGAGCAGCGCGTCCATCGTCGAGAATGTTGGAAAGAGCGGTGGCGACGGTCGCGACGACGGGGTTGGAAAAAAGCTCGATCGGAAGCCCTCGCTGCGTCGAAAATTCGGGGCGTTGATAAGAGGGAGCGCGGATTTACCGGCGGCGATAAATCGAAGTCTTCAGCCGATAAGGCGCAGTCTGAGCTTCAGCAAGGATCTCAATCGGGTTTACGGTAGCGGCGAAAGGTCGTCGGCGAACGATCGTCATCAGCCCGGGAGAACGAAAAACGCCCAATGGTACAACAGTCTAGGTTCCCTGGCGGAACACGATTCGAAGGACGAGGATGAAGAGGCCGCTTCCTCTTCGTTCAACGACGATACGAATTATCTCGGATTCGAGGATCAAGACGACGACGATAGCGAAAAATTTTCCATCGATGATTCGACCGGAAGAATCCTCGGAAGAACTCACAGCCTCCTGGAAAGAAATTCCGTGAGCGATTTTTCTTTTTTTTTTTCCACGTTTTATCACCTCTTTTTTATATTCATTTTTTTTTTGCATTATCTCCGTTCGCAAAACGAATTTTTTTCAATTTTTCCTCTTTTTTTTTCGTTTTTTACGTATCGAGATTATTTATTTTCTTAGTTCTCGATGTGTTTGTCGTTTAAACTATTTTTCCTGATTTTTTGTCATTGTTGTTTTTTTTTTTTGGTCTATTTGTGTTTTTTTTTTCTTCAACCCGAACAAACCCAAACACCCAGCTCGTACCTATTTTCGTTTTTTTTGTTATTTTTTTAACCTAACTTCGGTATTTTTGTACTGTCGTTGTTTGGGTTTGTTTGGGTTTGTTAGGAATTCTTTGGAATTGTTTGGGTTTGTTTGGAATTCTTGGGGTTTGTTTGGGTTTGTTTGTAATTCTTTGGGTTTGTTTGGGTTTGTTTGGAATTCTTCGGAATTCTTTGGGTTTGTTTGGAATTCTTTGGGTTTGTTTGGAATTCTTTGGGTTTGTTTGGAATTCTTTGGAATTCTTTGGGTTTGTTTGGAATTCTTTGGGTTTGTTTGGAATTCTTTGAAATTCTTTGGGTTTGTTTGGAATTCTTTGGAATTCTTTGGGTTTGTCTGGAATTCTTTGGGTTTGTTTGGAATTCTTTGGGTTTGTTTGGAATTCTTTGAGTTTGTTTGGAATTCTTTGGGTTTGTTTGGAATTCTTTGGGTTTGTTTGGAATTCTTTGGGTTTGTTTGGAATTTTTTGGGTTTGTTTGGAATTCTTTGGGTTTGTCTGGAATTCTTTGGGTTTGTTTGGAATTCTTTGGGTTTGTTTGGAATTCTTTGGGTTTGTCTGGAATT
>JAPYZJ010004396.1:0-20325 GCA_030522765.1 Ophioninae sp. B BG-2022a | reverse complement strand
GACCTTATGGCGAAAAAAAAATAATTTAGCTAAGTTTTAAACCAATTTTTCTGCAACTTTCTCTTAAGGTGCCCGCTTTGGGCCCATCTCCCCTACGTATATAAATAATAACCGTGCCACGATATTCCGAATCAATGAAACCTTGTCACAATTGCGCACCAGTGAGTGGAGCGACAAAAAAATAAACGCGTGACCGCGAGTGCAGTAACGTTATAACGGGGCGACCCAGGGATTATGGGATACGAGAGAACGGATGCTTCAGTCATTCCCGGGGATATCATGAGGAACATGCATTGGCGCACCACGGCTAACAGATGTATACGAATGCAAGAGATTCTCAGATCTCGTACGGACAATTGTGTTGCATTCGAAGGAGGAGGGTGGGGGGGGGGGTGAGCTCGTCTAGTCGGGATTCTCCCTTCTCCTTGTATATATACAAAAGTCTCCCCGTGGAAGTCGAGTGGAAAAAAAAACGAAAGAAACAAGGGAAAAAGAAAGAAAATACGTAAAGTTTATTATACATCCGCAAAGCTTCTCACACTCGGTGGTTTCACGAAAACACTCAAAGTGCTCGTCATACGTGAGTGTACGTATTCGTAAGCGAGAGAAACGCGTGGATCTCTCGGATGGCTATTAAACGAAAGGTCGTATGTCGCCGCACCGGGGATACGCAAAACGAACCCCAAACCATAGTTATCTTCGAGTCCTTGTGGCTGGGGATTAAAAACGGGGTAAAAACAAAGTTAAAACGGTGGAAGCGCAAACCGGAAATGGAGTTAGGTCTACTAAGAGGAAAGTTGGAGTTTCGGGGACGTGTTACGTTTTAACTCCGTTTTTGTACTCAAATCGCGTTTTAACTCCACTT
The DNA here is from genome assembly GCA_030522765.1 of Ophioninae sp. B BG-2022a. NCBI lineage: Eukaryota > Metazoa > Arthropoda > Insecta > Hymenoptera > Ichneumonidae > Ophioninae sp. B BG-2022a. The sequence continues at coordinate 19,460 of JAPYZJ010004396.1, read as the reverse complement.
CTACTCCGTTTTATCTTGTTTCTTTGACTGTTTTTACACAAGTTTAATTTTTGCTTTTTTTCGACTCTTTTTCTACTTGATTTCGATTCTTTTTTAATGATTTTTTTATGTTTCATTTTTACTTAATTTTAACACTGACTTAACCCCGTTTTTACTAAACTTTAGCATTGTTTTTCGCTGTTTTACTTGATTTTAACACTCTTTTCGCAACATTTTAACCCCATTTTTGTTCTGTTTTTACCCCGTTTTAACTTTGTTTTTTGGCCGATTTTCGCTCTCTCTTGAGTTCGTTTTTCGTTTATACCGATCAAACACTGGTTCGCAGCTACACGACCACGGGATATGTGTACGCTCGTGGAAACAAGAGAAAAGAAGGAGACAGAGAGAGAGAGAGAGCGTCGTCTTTTTCACTCTCGCTTTCTGGGATGAGGGCCCGATCTCGGGACCGCTTCTCTCTCTCTCTCTCTCTCGCCCCTCGTATGCTATTTTCGTTTCGGCCGCTTTTCGGGCAGAGACGCTCGCGCTAAATGAAAATAAAAAGTGTGCGTGTACGCCTTTATATACATATGCGAGACGAAACTTAGAAGGCGAGAAAAGGAGATAGAGCACCCGCTGAGGGAAAGAGGGAGGAGGGGGGTGCGTCGCCCTAGCAGGCTATGTGATCTACACGCTCTCGAAGTCGCCTCCGTTCTCTGATTTATCGACCCCCGTTTCTTATTCCTACCAGCCACGTGTCCCTCTCACCAATGTCTTCCTTGTACGATACGAACCCTTACCGAGCGTATTTATATTTATCGGGGACCGAGGGGTAAACCGGGTCACCCAGTACTCGCGTTACCTCGAAAAAGGGCATTCTCTTTTTCCCTCACAATTCGCCTCTCCGCTCGATTCCTCGTCTCGTAAAATCACGAAATTTTTGCTGTCTTTTTTGGCAGTTTTCGCGACGCTTGTATTTTTTTTTTTTAGAGCAATCGGAACCCGGAAAAATTCGATATTGATCGAAATGAGCAATTTTTTTCTGGATTTTGATGGACACGAAAATTCGTCCTGGCTGACCCCCATTAGGCTTCGATCTAGCAGTAACGTGAAAAAAATAGAAGTTTTTCTTGTTTTCGGGTTTTGATTCTGGTTGGTCTTTGAAATGAGAACGTTGAGGTGAGTTACGAGCAGAAACGAGTCGCCTGGAACAAAACGCGGTACTTTAATTACGCCCTTTTCACTCTCAACTGACGTTCAATATTTTCTTCTCGTTTCTCTTTTTCTTTCTCTGTCTCCCTCTCTCTCTCTCTCTTTCTCTCTCTCTCACCTCCCTCTCTCCCTCTCTCGTCGAGACACCATGCAACACGCTCCCTGGTGACATCGAACACGTCACTATTGTATGCTCGGCTATTCGTCTGAAATGCTTAGTTCTCTCGCGACTATACACTGCACACGCGTCGTCTCAAAAATAGAATCCTCGTAGATTCTCCGTGGTCCGGGGCAATGTGGTCCACGGGGGCGCGAGAGAGAGAGGGAGGGAGGCGCTTCTATGTCTCTCGTTCCGACGGCGTTACGAGACTGAAACGATGCATGAGAAGTCCTGCTCTTTTATTTCCATCCAATTTTCGCATTATTTTTATACGATCCAAAAAACCGGCTTCGATCATTCAGGCTTATTGGGATAAGTTTATTGAAAAGTGTCTCCAGAGCTGTTTTTCCAAAAAAGGCATTTTCAACGAAAATAAAAAAGAGGGCTTGAGCTTTTTTTGATTTTTCGAAAAGATAGTTTTTTTTTTTTGCATTTTATTCGGGAAGCAGTATATTCGTTTGTTTGGGGTTATGCAAGAATTCGTAAGAGGAATCTGGATTTTTTGTTTCCGAAATCCGATTGGATTCATTTTGGATAATTTATTGATCAAAATTTGCAGTTTTGATTTTTAGAATATTTTTCAGGGCTAAAATGAGTTCGTAAACGTAGATGCGATTTCGCCATTTTCCAAAATTGCTTATCTACTTTTTTATCTTCGAGAAACCTAAAAAAAAATTCGAATTATTTCTATCACCGATAATTCTTTTTTCGGAAAAACTTCAAAATTACCGCTCTGTCGAAAAAAACGCTTTTACAATTTTGATAAAAAATTTTTAATCGTTCCGAAACGCAAATTCTTATGAGAGACTTTCTAAAGCAGATTCACCGAGTTCGAGGACAGGTGCGCGTTGGTTCATTGCGATACACGTTGTATCGTACACTCGGTCGTTTCTCCAGCGACAATGAAGCGGCGAGAGTGCGTCCCTCTTCTGGGCATATCGCGGAGAGTCAGGTGTCGTTGGTTCTCGAAACAGGTAGCAGTCGAATATCCAATCGAAATTGAAGAAACGTCTAAAAGATTGCCTCGTCAGGAGTCGAAAACGATCGGGAACGGGCACGTAATTTAAATTTTTATTTGTCCAGGTTTAGTTGGCAAATTGGATTGGCCTAGGGAATAACCGCGAGGAAAGCGAGAACGATGATGTTTTTCGACTTCCGGTAACGGTGCTAACTGACTCCCGATCGACAGGTGCATTCCTCCCCACGTATTAAATATTCAACAACGTGTCCTCCCGAGCCTCGTCATTTTTACCAATTCCACTCTCGGTAATGTCAATTCAAAACGAATCGCCGATCCTCCGACACTCCAATTGTACCAATTTTTCCAAAATCCCTGGCAGCCTGATTATCTTGACAGTACAGTTACTTGAAGACTCTTTGACGTTTCTTTCATTGAAATACCTGTCTGACGTGATCCACGGTCGTTTGGTGCCATCAGTGATCATTGGACGAGCAAATATTCGTCGAGTCATTGGGGTTTACCATGTCCTTGAAGAGATCCAAAGAACCTTGTATTTGCGAAGCCCAAATCCAAATTGAAATCCAATTGGTTTCCAAACTGTTCTTTTTTAAAAATTAGGATACGATTAAAATCTACTCGAATCGATTAATCATTTCAAATTTTGGTGGACAATATAAGCATTTTCGAGGATTTCAATTAAAAACCGGAAATTGGATCCCATTGAGGAATTCTAATGAAAATCCAACGCAATTGAAGATCCCATTGGATCCCAGACAGGAAATTGTTACAAATATGGAAATCCAATTGGATTCTTGCGACAATTGTTGCCGGACTTTCAAGTGACCCCAACCGTTCTCGCCGACGGTAGAGTAGACAACGAATGAAGAGTTTTGGGTGAACAGAAGCAAAACGTCAGAAGGGTGCGTGACTACCAGGCCAGTATGTTCCGAAACGTCGTATGATGTTTTTCATTAGCTGAGCTGATGCTAGAAATGGACAGCAGCTGGAGTCGATTCAGGAACGTTTCCCTCCATGAGGAAACATTCTGAACCCGGTTGGTATTCAACGTTGTCTATCATACGGTTCTTACTGCTTACTTCGTCAAACGAATCGTCCATTTCCTTGACAAACAGGAATCATTCAAAAGTGATTTTAATCATCCAAGCTGGGTTTCTCGAAATAGGACTTTACTCGAAATCCTGTTTTTCTTTATCTGATGTCCTTTATGCAAATTTGTGTGCTTCATTTCACACCGTGTCCTCAATAAAATGTCTTTTATCAGAATTTGTGTTTTTTACAAAGAGAAGCTGGAATCCGACCAAAAAGGATTCTAAAACTGTACATCTATTCTGGATTTCTTGTCTTTTTCCCATTAGGTACTTTCCACCCCAAAACAGGGAGAGGAAAGCAGCTTTTATCGTAGAAAAATCGAACGTATCAGGAACGACAAGACGAGAGGTTGCAAGGGAAGATTCCCAGTTATTATTGTGCTGTTAGTTCGTGTTCTTGGTGCGGTCGTAGGTGGAATTTGATCCCCGGGGTATTTGGCCAGAAAGGCGCCCTTCGTTCGAGCCAAAAGGGCGAAAGAGGGATGGAAAGTGATAAAGGTGCGAGGGGGTGTTCGTATTCCCTCTTCGCCCCCCCCTACCCCTTATCCCTTCCTACAAACGCAGATATATATTTTTTTTTATAAAGGCCGATTTCGCCTCCGGGCCAAAAGGCAAACCGCGAAGCCAAGGGGTTCGTTGAGGCAAAGTGATGTTTGCGAAGCAACGCGGAACTCCGGAATCACCGTAGTGGCGCCGATATCTCTGTTTGCCATTACACCCCTCATAACACTCGATTTTTCAACCCCCCCTTTCCCCATTCCCAACCACCCTGGCCCCTATACCCCAATCGAATATCTAGCTTTTTTTTTGCTCCTCCGTATCGATATACCCTCATTGATATAATGTAATATTAATGCCTCGGGTGGCCGGCTCGGCACGCTTCGAGACTGTCAATATTTGTGCCTATATAGCCACCCACTCGTACTCCTCTTCGTCCCAAACTTATCCCGCGGTCTCATAACGATTTCTTTCGACTGGATTGAATCTTCGGGTTTTTCAATAATCCGGAATTTCTTGATTCGGGTCGTCAATCTAAAATCTGTTTTTCAGGTATATCAGCTCCTCGATTCTGATACATTTGAATCTTTGATATTTTTTTCGAAAAACAGTTTTTTTTTGTTTCAATAATTTATGGGTTTATGAATAGTGCAAAAATTGGGTTTATGAAAATGATATTTTGAATTTTACTGTCTTGGGGATTGCACGAATTTGCATTTGCTGAGAATGCTGGTTAATTTTGTATAAAATATGTAATAGTTTGAAAATTTGAAAAGACCATGAATAGTGATTTACGATTTTCGTCTAGTTGCAGTGTAGGTACTTTGTGCATACATTCGTACGAGACTGTAGCTTGATTGGTAAGAACTGTATTGGGGGTTTATACGGTTTGGCATGAATATCCGAAGATTTGTCAAGTTCCTTGAAAGAGTAGATATTGCAAAGGTTCAGATACTTCTTCCCCCCTCTCTCTCTCTCTCGCTCTCTCTCCTTCTCTCGGAGCCCCCGAGAGAGGCTGCGCGACTTAATGGCTTGGAAAATTATGATGATGAAATCTGGGGAGTTTCAACCCTCTCCCCCAGCGTCCCCCGAAACGAATCGAGCCAGAGATCCCGAGCGGGAGGTTCTCTTTTCCCTGTGCTCGGGGATGGTTGTTTGCGATTACGAGAATTGGCCCGGGTAGACCCGCTGAAAAAGTTGAACCACCCTTAACTCCGAGTCGACGCGAATTCCAGCGGAAAACTTTTCATCCATGAAGAAAATTTAATTTTCCATATTGCCGGAGAGATTCGAACCGGTCGCCAATTCCCTCACCGATAAATATTGATTTATCGATTTTCTCGTTTCCGCGAAAGCATCGAAATAAAACTTCCGCTTTTCGCGAACTTTTTTTTTTTATTAGAGAGCTACGCGTTTTGTTGCACGTATTCGCGATCGAAATTGCAGCACGAGATATTCTCGAATTTTTCAATTTAACCTCTTCCAATGATAAGAAAGGGCTGCGAGGAAAATTCGTCGTTCAACTTCGTGGACGCGGATTCCCGCGGACGAACCCAAACACGAGAGCTCACGTTTGGGCTAGGGGGATCGAAAAGGGGAAAAAAAAGAAGGCCGAGTACAGAAAGAGAGAGACAAAGAGAAAAGGAGAGAAAACTCAATAGTCCGAGACTATAGAAGAGGGAGAAAGAACATTTGGCGTGGGTGAGATGCTCTATGAATTACGACCTTTGGGCCGAGCGACCTAGCTGCAGCACTAAAATCCCGACTGATATATTATTACGTATTATTGACCCCCCCCCCCCCCCCCCCCCCCCCCCCCCCCCGCCACCTTCCATCTCTTTTCGATATAACACGCCCGCCATATCTTTTTTCTTACTGCAAAAGATAGGGAGCTGTACACTCCGGCTGTCTAGTCCCGGGAGATCGCGAGTCCTTATCTCCCTTATCGGTCATAACTTTCATTCAAAAGTACGAGCCAGCGATCGTTCTCTTCGGGAAACCTTCAACCTTACCTGATGCACTTGCAAGCCTGATTCCTTCGAAACCCTAGCATCGAAACACCTTTTTCATTTCGTAGCAACCTTCTCATCCCTTTTCAAATATTATCAGGGCTGAACGTGGAATATTTTCATAACAGATAAAATGACCGTATTTTCAAAAATATAGATACAAAACCAAGTAACTATATGAAAAAATAACTAGAAAAATAATAAAAAAATAAAATAACTATAAGAAGAAAAAAAACCGAAAAGAAAGTTTCATTTTTTTTTTCAATTAAAAAAATCATGTACGATGCTCATCTCGTTTCGATTCAACCACCCCTCTCCCTCCTCATCGTTATATAAAAGAGAAATCCTCTATCGCGGTTTTATCAGCGAAGCCTCGAAGAAAATCAAAGGTGATTAGCTCGAACCGATAAAGGCTTATGACAATACGCGTAACAATTTAACGACGCTTTGGTCCCCCTTAATATTTTATCGCTGCTTCTTGCATACATATATATATATATATTATATATATATGCTTCTTCTCCCTCCAAACTATTTCTGTACAACTCATTTTCCTACGGATCGCGAAGAAGAATGTGCGAGAGTTTGCTCGGCTCGTCTGAGAATTCGACGTCCTACTCGCGAGACCCGCGAGTTATAATCGGCCTCGTTTGTCACTATGTATAAATATAATTGTATACTTGGGGCTTTGTATAGGGCGTATTTTATGTAGTTACACGTGGCGATGTTTATCTATATAAACGTATGGCTACGGATGAACGGGGATTCGAATGATCATTCGTGATATACGTCTGCGCCGTCGTTGAGGGTTGAGAACCGTGGCGTCCGGCCAATACTCGGAGCGGTGACCGCTCAGAACCGGCAAGCGGAAGCTCACTTGTCACACACAAATCAAACAATTAAAAACTTGAATTTTTTATCGCCCGATATATAATTCACGCAATATTAACATAAAATTTCGTTGAATAAATAAAAAATCTATTTTCTTTGTAATAGCACCAGTAATTGTTGTTTGATACAGAAATGGGTTTCGAAAGTATCGGTATTGATAAAACTCGATTTAATCGTCTCCCAGAAAATAATAGCTGTCGTCACACAAGCCCATTTGTATTTATCATATGCAGACGTATGAGCACACGTGTACAAAGTTTTCTCTCTTCGTGAAGTGGATATTCATCAAATGGAGTTGAAAAGGTTGCAATCGGAGAAAACATATTATTTATTCGAGCGAAAGCCGTTCATGGCCGTAGGTATCCAACGTGACAAACGGTATTAATGCACCGATACGATTTGCTTCTCTATCTCTCTCTCTCTCTCGCCCCCTCTATCCTTCGTTGCGCAATCGCGATTGTAAGAACAATATTAAATTTATTTATGGGCTGAGTCTACGTAGTGGGAGAAAACGAGGCTTCTCGGGTAAAATCGAAGACTCTTCGGATCGAATCAAACCCCTCCCACGCACGACCAACTCGATTATTTTCTCGATTAACAATCGCTGCACGATGCTTTTCCGCGCATACGCAATCGCACCTTTTCACGTTAGTTTTTCACCAGGCAGGTTTACTGGCGCGCAGCTTGCAACGCGTGAGTCGAAAAAGTTTACGCGAGGAAAAAACGTCGCGTCCCAAATTGAGTGGCTCTTGCCAATTTAATTTTTCTTTTATACACTTTTTTGTTTCATATTGCTTTTTTTTAAATCATTTTTGCAATATTATTCTTTTTTCTCATTCATTTATTTTCATTACATTTAATTCATTTTTTTCTATTATTTTCTTTTTTGTATTCAATTTTTCGTTTTTTATTTAGTGAGGAGGTTTTTTAGTTTGTGAGAAAAATTTAATCGGAAAAAAGGATTTTCAGTAGTGTCCTGTTGATCATTATTATTATTATTATTATTATTATTATTATTATTATTATTATTAAATATAAATATAGTGAGACTAGCATAAATACTGATTACGAAAATACACAATTTTAAAAATACTTTTGCCAATAAGTATTTAATGACGAATTGGACATTCATTTTTTTTTCTCGATCATGCATATAGTCAGAATTCCCCTATTCCAATCTTTGGGAGAGAAAGAGAGAGAGAGAGAAGGAGAAATTGATCAAAGCACTTGCAACTTGACTATTATAACTGTACAGCGAATCCCCCATTTAGATCCTGGTTACAGGTCGTAAAAATAAATCTCACGATATGTCGGTCTACCGATAAAATATTGAGGGTCCGCGTAATAAATATTTCAATAAACAATACGTAATAATAAATCGTAACCCTCCTTCTCCCTTTCCCCGGCACACCAAGAATGAATTACGGGTGGAATTTATCCCGCTGGATTTTTCCAGTTTTATTTCGTCCAGTAATTGACTTTTAATCGCAATCGATGATTAACGATACGTGAGCCATAATGCACCTCGTTGTCTAAAAATTGTCGATGGAAACTGGGAAAATGAGAGAAAAAGGAGGAAAAAAAACGTAACGATTGAATTAGTGAATACGTCGCGGACGAAGATGAGTGCCAGACCGTTCCACGTGCACAATTGAAACCCGAAGTATTTCGGATTCAACGGTGGATATCTTAGTGACGTATCGACACGTAACGTTGAGCCTGAAAAATTGACATAGCGCGCTCCTGCCAAATCCCGAAGTGTTCGTTGCAAGAGCTATTCACGAATATTGGCTCGATTATTAGCCTGGAATAATTGGCCTTTCGTGTATGCTTTTTTTCTTTTTCGTATGCTTTTTCTTTTTTATAGAGAATCAATTTTGAACGATATTGTGAGAGGCGATCTATTTTAATGAATTTTCGTTAATACCAAAACCGATACTAAAACATCGTAAAAAATAAATACTATAAATACTAAAACATATTAAAAACAATTTTCAAAACTCTAAGGAATCGTGAAAAAAATTCTAAAAATACTAACAAAAAAATATATGATTTCTAAACTCAACCAAACTTTGAATACTAAAAAGTCAGACCAAAAAAAATCCTAGATATCCTAAAAAATACTAAAAAATATTTCACGTATTGAGAAAAACTAGAAACCCTGAAAAACACTGTAAACAATCACAAAAAAACAAAAAACATTGAAAAATCATCAAAAACCCAAAAAATATGAATTCCCCCTAAAAATACATAAAAAAAATCCAAATAATCACTACATTCCACACAAACATGCAGTGAATTAAAGTGTCCAAAAAAAACGTCGCCAATCGTGTCAGTCGTTTGGCCTGAAGATTCCCTCATACCAAACGAACTCCAACTTGACCCCTCTTTTTTTCCTTTTTATCCCCTGCTCGAAATTCTTTCGTATCCTCGAAAGAGTAAATCACGATGATTCGACGCATCGCGCCGGACCGCGCTCGGAGGAGCGACGATCAATTATATAAACAAAACTCCGCTAACAAACTCAAGATGTTCCTCAGCCGTGCGCGTTGTCTACCTACGACGACATGTGCCATTACAACGCGTGTAAATTTTCCCCATCTGTTATCCTCTTCCCCCTCCCTTCCTCTCTCCCGGGGAGTTATTTATCTCGCAGAGCCGATAGGCTGTAACGAGAGAGCAAAAAAAAACATCGAAAAAAATGCACACATTCGCATGTGCATTTAAGGTGGCTTGACGAAGAAGAGGGGTAAGGGGGAGGTGGGCCGAAACTCGTCTAAAGAGTGGCTGAAGGGAGTACCGCACATATGTGGCGTATTTGACGAGTCGCGGTTTGGGAATTCCCCCCTCCCTTTCCTTGAGAGTGCGATATCTCGTTCATTTTCGTTCTCCCTCGTATTTAGTATATCCAAGGGTTTTCTTACGAAGAGAGAGAGAGAGTGAGAGGAAGGGAAAGATCTCCGATGGACCCGAAAGCCTCCTCGAGTTCAAATCTTCAAATATTTACTCGTAAATGCGGACGTCCTTCCGGCTCCGTCGTCGTTGACGTTCCTCGTCTCTGTATCGGTCCAAGGGCCCCCTGAGCCCTTACTCGCACTTTGCTTATTTTGTACCCGTTGCAGAAAAACGAGTTCGGGATGGAGGGCGAGAGAGGTTGAACATGGAATCAGGGTGAAAGTGTTGCCTCTGATGATTCGTAGGGATGTTTTAACGTCCCGAAAATTAACAAATTATTATGAAACCATTGGTCGAACTTTCCGGTCCAATAATTGCTGTTTTATAATTACGCAAAGTGTACTGATGCTGCAATATTATTCGTTTAATAATAAATAATTATTATCAGTAGTGACAATAATGTAATCATTTATTTTTAGTGCTATTATTAATATTATTCAATTTATAATAATACTATTGTTACGCCATTAATATATTATTATTTTCTCTGTTGTTTTTATCGATGTGATTATTTATGGTTTTTATGATTTTTTAATAATTAAATTGTTGCTACGTCTCATTATTATTATGAAATAGGAAGTGATAAATTGAACGATTTATTATTAATTAAATGGTAAACGAATACGCCCTCGTTGTGCAATCTCGAGGATAATTTTACAATTCTTATCACGGTTATCGCATGTGACATCGTTCGTTTCACGCACGTGCGGAGCTTCGATCTTCGGATTCCCGTATAATTCGTGCTCCGTACGCACGCCTAACACGCACGGCTCATATATATAGATATGTATATATTTATATAGGATACGTATGTTCATACGGAGGCGAGAATCATAGGGGAAAATACTTATGCGCGATAAGGAGGCGGAGGTTGAGGTGCGTGTAATAAGTAAAATCCGTGAGGCGGCGCCGCGCGAACGCGGGTATCACGTTTATCTGGAAAATCAAGCGGAGAACGCGTTTCTTCCACCAAGGCATTTAATTACTCGGGGGCTGAGGATTATCGCGTGACACCTTTTTACATATGCTGCAGGTGCAGGTGGGACCGAGCGATCCTCGAACTCGTGTTAAACACACCTCGTGTGTGTCTCCGCGACGCATCCAGAGCACGAGCTCGGAAATATATAAATATAAGATGTACACGCGTCCGGGCTGACGATCATCGAGTTACTCGAGCCTTTTCTTCTCTTTTCTTCTTTTTTCGAGTCTCAGGTGCGCAGATCTCCAGCAAGAAAAATGTCTCTCTTTCCAAAGACCTTTTCGAATTGAAATCAATTTTCCTGGCTTCGGGAAGAAAATTAAACATTCTTGAGAAAAATTGAAAAAAATTTAACTCTTTCTATAGACCCTTTCGAACGAATAACGACTTTTTTGGCTTCGTAAAAAGATTAAACATTCTTGAGAAAAATAGAGATTTTTAAAATTGAAAAAAAATCGAGTCGAATTTTCATTCAAGAATTTCCAATATGGAAAACGTTGAAAAAATACGTTTTTCTTCCAGGAGAATTGAATTCGATTCGTTGAAATGCATTTTAAGAAACGTGCAAAATGAGGCGTCGAATGATTTGCATAAGCAGTCAATTTATCATATCGAAGTGACGATCTTCCCTCCCGGTCTTAGTACACCCTCAAAGTGCATCAGACAGATGGAAAGCCATTCGCAGTCGACTGGAAATTCGCTCTCGGTCGTGCTCGCCTTTTCGCCGATCGCATCGATTTCGCGTTCGCCTCATATGCCGTCTCAACCCCCCATCTCCGGGGTTGTGAGTTACGCAACGAGCAATAACTCGTTCAATAATACACCAGGAATGACCTGGGGAAAAAAATTTACAAAACGACCTTCGTGATCATCTTGACAGATATTTTTATTTTTTTCGAAACCGAAGTAGTTCCTGGAGAGTGTTCGGAGAAATTTCACTTCTCGACGCTACGAGGGATCAACGTCGGTTCTTCAGCGTGTGCAGGGAGACACCGGAGCGGGGAATTCTGTGATTTCTGACGTATCTGGTCTCCCCCTTACTAGTAATCCTCTCCGAGACAATTCGGGAAGGGTCTCTCGTTTTTAGTATAGAATTCTGGTGGAAAAACTCATATGTGGGGTAATATGGACCAGCATTTTTATATGAAAATCTTTTTAATCTCAACACAAAAAAACAGTAACTAATTTTTGCCTCCGATACTGCCTTCATTCCAAATACCCTTTTTTGGTTGTTTTTTACCACGTTTTAGGCATCTTTTTAATCCGAAACCAACAGCAAGGACCCAACGTCGACTTTTGTTTCATTTTACCCCTAGTTCGTTTTCGAATTCCCCTTGTGCTGGTTTTAAACGAAGCAACTGGAATTTTATATACATGGGATTTCATATATATGTATATATATATATACTCTGAAAGAATATATTTCCTGGCTCTTGAATTGTAGGAGGAATATACCAGTAGCTGCCCTCCGTCACTGTTCTCGTCTTCCTTCTTTCCCAAAATATGTAAAAGTGCCTGCATCGACTGGAGTTTTCCTCGTTATTCTTTATTTCTAAAAATAACCCGTAACGAATGACGAGGAAGCGCAATGCGCATCTCTCGCCCTTTCTCCTTCTGTTTTTCACTCTTTCCCTATTTTACCTCGGGTTTTAACAGACGCGAAGGATCCTCGAGCAAACTTTTCGGAGATATACGACTGTACGTAGGGATATAAAAAGTCTGCCGAGGGACCAGCGAGACTGGGTTTGGAAGCTGTTGTAAATATGTGTGCATCGGCATAGGGAAAAATGATTTTGAGGACTTCGAGGACCATTGGAGACGCATTGTCCTTGGAGGAATGTCAGATAAATTACTTTGGAATAGTATTTCGTCAAACGAAAGCGAATTCCTGGCAAGGTCGTTTCAAAAGTCATCTTGTAGGGAAAATCACGTGTAAAACATTTCGAGGCTAGTTATTGGAGAATTTTCGAATTATTGACGAGGTTATGTTCATTCAACTAGTCTTTTACCATAATCAACCTTCTGAATTGACTTCCCTATAGTACCACTTCCCTCCCGCGGCGTTTTCAGATAATCTATACCTTTCGAAGGGCACCGGGCAGCTCAGGAAAACCCATGCCAGAATAGATGGACCCCTATATTTTCCAACTTTACAGACTTTGAAGCATCAATGTGAGTACTTTGATTCAAGCATCAGACATTCAATCACTGGCTTGTGTACGGCCAACCGGTCACCGCTCCGACTACTGGCCACGTTTCTCGAGTCAAAGCGCCGCTCGAATTTCTCGGATCCAAACGTACCCAATCTTTTCCAATTTACATTAAAGGCAGCGTCCCTGCATGTTTTCGGTGACGTTCCCTCCCGTTTCTGGAGCGTGTCTTCGATATCCTTGAGTGACGGGTCTCGTTTCTTTCCGGATTTTACACTTATTTCTCTCTCCCTCATTTATATATATATTTTCTTTCCGTCCCTTTCCGGATCTTGTGTTTTTCGAGGAGCCTCGAGTGCGCACGCGCACAGAGCCGCAACCAAAAGAAACCCTATTTATTTATGGGTGTTGCACACCCCCTACTCTGAAACTGAAGTAGGGTGTCGAACAGGCACGCGCCACCTTTCGATCCTCGTCTCGCCCGCTTTCTTTTCAATGCCACCCTACTCTCTCTCTCTCTCTCTCTCTTTCTTGTTGTATCCTACTTTAGGTCTTCAACGATCTCCCTCCCTCGAATAACACGGTCCCGTGCTCGTCTCACTTTTCCACCCCCGAGACTTCACCGGGTCTCGAGCTATGAGGCAACCCCTCGGTTTTGGGATCCCGTACCACACGCCGGTCACCCAACCCTACGCGTATTCCTTCCCGTCTGCATATACACGCCACCGCGATCGGCTTTCTCGCTCCGAACTACCAACACCAACCCAAAACGTCCCGTGGCCGCTTAACCTCCAACATCCCCTTTCACCCCTTGCTATTTTTGGTCCCACCCTTACTGGCCTTTCCTCATGACTTGACAATCGGGCAACTCGAGAATTAGCGGGTTGAAAGTAGAAGATCGAGAGAAAATATGTTTTCCATTGGATACATTGGATTTCATGGAGGAAAACACGAAAAGTCAAAAAGATTCTCATTCTCAAATACAAAACTCGAAGAAATCCAAAAAATTCGATTGCATGGATAAGATCTTTCGGAACTCGAAAAAAAAAATCAAAAAACCATTCGACTCTCCGAAACGACCAACAATTCTTCACCATCCACCTTTTCCGCTTCCACCATCGGGGCAAATTGAAACATCGCTACGAAGTGCGGTGACCAAAAGGAAAAAAAACGATCCCTCGTTGCCTTTCGATCTCGATCGGCGTCGGAAATGCAAAGAAGAGAACAATGGGCCGGAGCAAGGAAAACCCGAACAATCGTCGCCCAATTACGGAATCGGAAAACGGGAGAGCGGGGTGAGAAGCGGGTGTTTCGCAGTGCGGATGTGTGCGCGAGGTTTTTCGCGGCGTTTCTCGATCGGCCGATCGTTCAGGCGTGACGAAACGGGGGCAAACGTTGCATCGCGCCTGTACAATGAAAAGTAACACGAGTCTGTGCCCGTGTGTCGGGGCATTAAGCACGCTCATTCCACGCTACATTTCTGATGTTCGAGGGCTGGACAATGTCCACTTCCCTCTCCCTCCCCCACTCTTCCTGTCTTTTTCTTTCGTCCAGTTCACGCCAATAAAACGGATTTTCCGTCTCCATCGCATTGTCCAAGTTTCGAGAGTGGAACGCGTGGGCGGCTGCCGGTCAGTCGGTCAAGAGAGCGCAGCTGCGCTGATGATCATATTCGTATAGGAGTCCAGAAACTGGTCCGCCAATTTATCGTATACGCAGGAGAGTGAAAAGAAAAAAAAAAAGGAAAACAACGTTTTGGAGGAACAGCTGTTCTTGATGAGGGGTGAGGGTGGGTGGGGGAGGGGTGTTGAATTGGCACGCGTCCGAACATCAGCCATGTACGAATTACGAAAAGTCCAAAACCCATAAAAGGTTTCGACCCATAGATAATGGTCTTATAGCTCATAAGAACGTCCATTCGTCTATCGTCCACCCTAACTCCTACCTGGTGACCTTTCTCACTTCCTTTTGTCGAACTTTTCCGTTTTATTCGTTGCGGGGGTGGCGCCCTTGCAGAGTACGACACAATTTCACATTTTACTGGGGGATTAAGGGATCAATCAATAACGAGCCACAATCTGGAACTTGGTCGTTTACTCTCATTGTTTCGGTTCATAGAGTCGCCTTCGTATTGCACAGATTTTCTAGTTTCGTTATTTATTACGATTATTTATCGACAGCTTTTGGAATACAAAAGCAGAATACAAAAATATAAATTTTTTCATTGTAAGACTTATGAGAAACTTCAACAATCGATAACTCAAGAATTGATAAGTTTATTCAAAAATCTAGTTTCGGGAATGAAGACTAAATTGTAGAAATTAACATCTATTCTGGCATGGGTTTTCGATACTTTCCCCGTGCCCTCGTAAATCTCATAAAATCTGCGACCGTGAAAGAACTTTAATTTAATAAACTTAATATTGTTAAATTAAAGTTAAGGTTAAGCTAGCTCAACGAACTGCCTTTAGATAGTGACAAGAAAGGCTCGTATCGGCAAAGGGCAATAAAAACCCTCAAGCCTATAACCCGTAACTCAAAAAAATAAGAATCTATTTATAGATATAGCTTATCGAGAGGCATGGCTGAGTGATCGACGCAGTATACTTTACGGCTGACACGTAAGTCTCTAAACCCTGATAATTAACGCTCGTGTCCAGCATATATAAATAAATGTATAAATATATATGTAGCGAATGGACGCGCGTGTGCGTGAATGTTATTCGCCAAACGTATACGACAGCAAATGGCATCACGCTAGAGCAATCGCCACAACCTTTATTATTTCCTGACCATTGTCCGTCCACGAGTGCAGACACGTGTGCTCACATGCCTAAATACAGTTATTGCTGCGTCCATTCGTGTACCTTCAATTATTATTATTATTATTTTAGCCATTTATTTATCGCGACGAAGCCGATCGCTCGCATACTCGAGTAATAAGATAAATGGACACTGCGTTGATTGATCGTTGATTTCTGATTAAGATTTTCAATAATGGATCAATCGACGCACCTCTATTTCATTTACGTCAGAAAACCTTCCAAACGCATATTCTCCTTTGACTTTTCCATTTTGTCATTTACTTTCTATTTATTCTTTATTTTTTTAATATTCTTTTTCTCGAAGCTCGAATATACGAAATATTTCCAAATTTTTCGAATTTCTTTATCCGAGTTTATTAAAATCGAGTAACTGTAACGTTTTTTTGTTAACCTGATTAGCCAATTGGAGAGTTTCTCGACGGGTTGTTTCGGAGGATCGATTCGTACGTACAGGGTGAGTCACGAGAAAGAGGATAGCTGATTAAAAATATATATGTATTTTTACATATACAATAATATATATGTACATATACAGACATTGAAAAATCTTCTCGATGCTGGACGTTTGATCTCGTTATTTTCCTGAAGCGGAAAGAACGTCGATAATGCGTGGCTCGTTTAAACGGGGAATTTATAGTTCCGCGGGTTTACCCACGATGACGATTATCAACCAGATCGTATATATATATATATACCGCAAATAATTCAATCGATCGGTATCGATAAAATAGTCGCGCGCGTCGGCGCAAAGTGATTAACGTTCTTGTAACTATTAAACTACAACTCATCGTCGTCTATATGTTCAGCCGGTTATTTTCGTTTGGCGTTGAAGAGTTGATTGCGCAGCCTCGCTCTCTCTCTCTCTTTCTCTCTGAGTAATACGTACGGTTGTGTATAATTGACAGGCAGAAAGAGGTCATCTCGAGATTCGCGCTAATACGGATTGGTCCACGTTTAATGTACTCTCGGGTTGGTCGTTCGTGTACTGTACACACTTCCACAACGCCATCATAAACTACTGCAATTATTGCGTAGTAAATTCAAACTGCTGGGAAGTCTATTAAATAGTCATGAGTCGTTCGGTCGTCGCATTAGCGCCGCCAGATTGACCCGCCGCGATGCCATCGTGGCGAAGCCTTCGAGGCTCTTTAAATCGTCGGCCGGAGACCCGCATGCCTCCAACCTTCGCCAAAAAAAACAAAAAAGCACCAACAACGGAAACGAAAGAAAAGGGAAAAACAAAAAGAAACATGGCTTTGTCCGATCGGCAGAAGGGCGCAAGGATCAACGGAAATAAGAATGAAACCCGCCGAGGTTGACGAGGAAGAGGACGAGGAACAACACGCGAGAGAGAGATGCTTGAGTTAACCAAGTGGTCGAGTTACACGCGCGTATCAAAACCGTGACCAATCGCTGCGTCACACCACTCTCCTTAACCCTTTCGCGAGTCTCATCATACCTCTCTGTCTCTCGTATGCGAAAGAGATCGAGACCTGCTTGTCATTCCTGGCCACGGGAAACTCGACGTTTTCGATCGTTCAATGAAAACAATCGACTACGTGATGTATCGATAACAATAAGATACCTGTGAGAAATTAGTCTCTTTTATGTTATTATTTAATTTATTTGATTAATAAAATAATCAGTAAATATGGGGAGTCATCTGGCACGGATTTTCCACAGTTTCCCCGTGCCCTCGGAAAGCTACAGTGGACCTCAAAACAGCTGTCCTACGTTAATTATAATTATATAAATATGTTAATTATTTAAAGAAACATATTAGCAGTTTACTTCTACAAATTAATCAAACATTATATATCAAATAATTCATCATTTTTACGTACTGTAAAATATCTTTATATTTTTTAAATGTAAATTTATAAAACTCATAAAAAAACTTCGAATGTAGTATATTTTCAAAGTTCATTAATTGAGATTATACGTCATATAATTAACAATAATTTTCAGATACTGTAAAATGTGTTTTTAATATGCATTCAAAATACATTTATAAAATTCATATTAAATAAATATTATAGAAATGAATATATAAATAAGGTATTAAAAATTATAATTTTCGATAAAAACCTATTTTGCGTGACGTAAGAAATGTTTATATTTATTGGTGGGCGATTTCGAGGACGTTGCGATCGCGAGTCGAGGAAGTGGCTATTAGGAGGACCGTTCTCGTAAGAAGGTACCAAGATCGATGTAGAATCGTAGGTCCGTCTCGAAGTCATAACCCGAGCGCACGCATGCCGGCACGCACGTCAAGGGACCGAGGAGCCACCAGCTCGAGGGAGCTTCGCATATTACGTGTTACGAACGCGAGCACGCACGAACGAACGACGCTCTCTCCCTCTTTGCCTCTGGCGCTGCTATTGCCCTCCACCTCTGCCTTCTCCTCCGTCCTGCCAACATTCTCACTTCTTTATACTTTATTTTCTCCCTTTATCTCGTGCTCTTTGCGATCTTTCGAAAAAAAAAAAACGAAGCGCGAGCATTGTGCCGGCTCGTCGGTTGCATCCTCAGCTCTCACTCGACGCGTCGTTATTGCTCACCGTGATGATTATTACGATTATTACACGCCACGCCAGGATAGAGAGGAGAAATAAAATAAAATAAAAATAAAAAAAAGACACGACTCGACTCGCCGTCATCGTCGTCCTCCTCGTCGCTCAACGTCGTCGTAAAAATGCGCGAGCCCTCGTACAAAATAAAAATGCAAAAGGGTATCGGACCCTTTGGAAGCCCGCCCTAACGATTCTCAGCACGTAACCTTTTTTTTCGTTCAAACTCACACTGTGTATAGACTTATAGATACGTACAATGGAACCCCGATTCTTTTTTTTTTTTTGTCAACTTTTTTCCTATCCCTGTCCATATTTAATCATCACTGTACATTTCACCAAAGGGACTAGTTTCTGTCGTTAACAGCAGTTCCTCCTATGACCTCAACTGTAAATATTCTTGAAAGAAGAAAAATGTCGAAAAAATGGAAACAATTCAGTTGCCAAAGATTTTGACGTAACTGGGAAGGGTTGTTGTAGTAAACGAAATTACGAGCCCATACGAAAGCTTACCAAAATACATGAAATCTCAATTTTTAATTATTTTTTACTATTAATTTTTTTTCCATTTAATATCTTACTATTTCATTCTTACGTTTCACATTATTTCAACTATTACTCTTACATTCCCAACTCATCAAACATCAATCTAAAAACACGAAAAATTTCCAAAATAAAAACAATTTTATTTTTTCATTTTTTCTTTAATTCACTCCATCATTCAAATATCTCAATCCCCCCCCGCTTCTTCAGCACCGTCCATACAATACGAGCAACAAAAATTGAGGGGTTCCCTCCACCGCGGGAGTTTAGTAAAAAAAAAAAAAGGAAACGGAATGGGCCGATGGGAGGGTCGAAAAGAAAAAAAAAAAAGCGGACACTACAAGTCGTTGAGACGCCGCTCGAGCTCGTAGTAACGCTGATAAGAAATACCTCGCGACGCGATGCTCGCAAATTCCCCTCGATCGCTTGTCGACGATTATTTTCCATTTTTTTTTTTTTGTTGTTCTTTCAACGCCCCCCTCCTCCATCCTGCCCGCTCTTCAATCCTTCCTCTCCTCCTCGCTTTTGCGATCGCTGGCACGGAGATCAAGCGTTCCCCCGCCCCCGCGAGCTCGCGAAACCGATAACGAAATTCGAGCTTGAATTGGACGATGAAAGGGCG
>JAPYZJ010004395.1:0-15228 GCA_030522765.1 Ophioninae sp. B BG-2022a | reverse complement strand
GGTCAGTTTTAAAAAGGTACTTAAGTTACTTGCAAAAATCGCATATCCATGTACCAAACTGCACCTGCACAAGCACCATATGCCCAGAGTTCACATATGGGGCGTTTAATACATGCCTCTCCTCGACTAGCTTGAGAAAACAGACTATTACAGAACATACACTCTGTATCTTGTGAGGCAAGAGCTTCCAGTCCTATAGCGGCATCATGCTCATTGTCTGTATCAAAATGTACTTCTTCTTAGTATTTTTTCGTATTCCATATTTAGACTCCACGGACTGTCCATATTTGGAAATTTCCAACTAATCAATACTTATATCAGTTTTATTTACTAAACACAATCAGACAAGAGAAAAACTTATAAAACAATAAAAAGAACATGTAATTAATGCATAGTTACAATAAAAACCTTATTATTTCCAATCACATTTTGAGAAATACTTATTTTTTACATAGCTTAAAACCTTTTTCCACAGCACCAAAGGAAACACTCTCACCACGGTCGCAACGTTTGCCCGACTAACAAGTTGAAAACTGTACGCGAGTATAATGATGGAAAGACACAGAAGATCACTATTTTTTGTAGCTAGAAGTATTACTTTTTAAAAAATGGCGGTATTCCATATTTGGTTACTTTCCTCTAGTAATAATACTAATAAATGCATCAATAATATTAATTGGATACATTCGAACGTATAATTTATAAGATAGAATTCAATTAGCTGATTTATCAACAAGTTAATACAAAGAAATTAATATATATGTATATATCTTTATTCATAATTAATAACAAGGAATTATTTATATATGCATATGTATACCTCTATATTCTAATTCAACCGAATAACATAGAACAGAATCGGCTGGCGAAATTTTCGTTACACTTGAGCCAGACATCGCCACAATGGCTGTGAAAAGGGAAGAAAAAAGTAAAATCATCGAAAGGAAAGCAGAAGAGTCGAGCGGCGACGAGAAAGAAAAAAACTTAGGCTGAAAAGTAAAGTGCAAAGACCCGGGATGAGGGGGGGGGGTGGGATTGGATAGGAAAGGGTAGTCGAAAAGCTCTGAATGAAATATTAACGAACTGGAGTCTGGCCGGTATTTCTGCTGGGAGGCCTGAAAAATGTTTCACCTTTCAGTTGAAGGTAAAGGCGTTTTGGGTTTTCCGTTATATGTCGCCAGTCAAAAATTACAGATTGAAGACGAGAAAAAGATAATAAGTTAATTCGAAAAGTCGCTTTATTTTTTCAACATACCTCGTTGATTTGACATTGGTTGCTTTTTTCATAATTTTCCGAATTGTTCGATTAGCTAATCTAGATGGACAAGTTTTTTTTCCGTTCGTGGTTAAACACGAATTATCTTACGTATTCGTTGCATTTTTCAGGAATCGAGATAATTCGCAGAACAAAATGGGACGGCATATTGGACATTATTAAAAGCCATTTTAAGCGGGCTCACTCGGGAGCCGTCTCGAGCCGATAAGACTCGGACGTCGGGCCACGGAAGGTTAGGTTGCACAAAGCTCACGCTCCCGAGCCTCGTAACCGGAGTTTCAAGTGCACGAGGCCTCTCCTCGACTTCCGGTAAGCTTGAGGCAAGTCTAATTAACCAACGGGCGGAAAAGGCGCGGCGGAAGAGGGGGGGGGGGTGGCTGGATGGGGACCGAGGAAGGGTGAAGGACAAAGGCAGGGAGAGAGTTAAAGAGAACAAGATAGCCAACTCCGAGGATGGAAACGATGCAACTAGGCACCGCATGAAACCCAAAGGGGGTTTAAGGGCTTCACCGATATATGCCTACGTTTAACCCGAAAATTAAGTAAACATGATCCAAGAACTACTAATATTCAGACGAACGTTTTCGTATGATTTTTAAGACGTGTTTAAGACGTTTTGCGGAATTGCGAAAATGCGATTTTCATGACAAATTCGAATCGCAAAAAATCGGATAGCAAATCCTCTGAAAGGATTTTTTTTAACCGTTGAAATACATCATTTGAATTCGTAGCTAAAAGCCTGAGCGGCGATTTTTAGGGTTCTTAAAAAATGATGAAACTCCCGTACGAGACTGCACTCACGAACGTGAGCCTTCAAGGGCATGACGAACATCACCACGTGACACATGAGTGCGAGAGAGATAGTCGAAACGTTTTATCCCGAGATTTCTCAAAAATGAAATTCATCCAAAATGGCGACCAGAGGGCCCTTGGTGCCATCGTCCTGAATGCACACAACAAATTTCGTACCAATTGGTTCAGCCGTTTCGGAGAATAGTGCATTCTAAATTTCGAAGCGGACGGAGACGTGTTCGTCATGCCCTTAAAGGAAGAATTTCCTAAGCTGACTTATGGGAGCGAAGTTTGCAAGGTTGGAGCGCGACGAAAATGATTATTTTCCAATTTCCGGGTTTATTCTCACAAAATTCTTCGCGAAAACCCCAATTTGAAATCTATAAAAACCTGAATTTCGAATTTGGAAAAAAAAACATTTTTCGAAATTACTACCAATGAGAAAAAAATAAAAATGAATTTATTTCCTTTTTTTTTGCAAACGATGCAAACTTTGGATTCGTTTTCACTTTGACGACGATCAAACAACTATTGAGCGCCGCTCGGACAGAACGGATGATTTCAAACGCTACGAGGATAGAAGAAAAAAAGGCCTTCTCGATTTCCGCTCCACCGAAACAATGTTTCCGTTTCACAAACTCTCGGTAGAATTCTCCAGTGTTAATTGTCGAAACAAACAAAAGCTTTACGAGCCTCTTCCTTGTTATTGTCATTATGCTTCCCCCCTCCACCTTTTCTTTTTGAGGGAAGTAAAAGTTGCGTGAAATCTTTACGATCAAAGTGGAATACTTTTTCGCCCGTATTGTACGACCCTCTCGACGGTTCTTTCGACCGTCTTCTTCTCCCTCCTCGCCCACTCGTGACCCAATGCGCGATTACACTCTGGTGCACTCGTAAAAGCGTGAAACAGCTTCTCTAATGAAATCCCGGGTAAACGCTTCTTTTTCTTCTCCTTCCGGAAGAGCTGAAAAAAATAGAAACTTTGCCCAGGAGAAGAATTGAAAAGCTTACCGTTTATACTTCATTTTTCGCTTTTTTCCTGCGGGAAGCAAGATAGCGATAACCTTTATTTTTCTTTCGTAAAAAAAAAACAGAAACATATGTGTGTTTTTTGGAGCTAATATACACATTTTTGAGTTAATATACATATGCATATAGATTACAAAAAAAACCTATACTTATATATCGAAGACCCAGTTGTTGGATCGGTACATTTTTGGAATCGCGGGTAAATATAAAATTCTTTATTTTAGAACATCAGTGAACGACTGATTTCAATACGCAGTAGTATTCGTAACATTTGTACAATTATTGTACTTCGTTTTGTTCTCTAGACGACGTAACTTTTCTGTCTAATGTACATCTTGCGTTTTCGATAACGTTGTAAAATGGACGGAAGTTGAGGCACTTAATTATCACACATTTGCGATACGTCGCGAAGCGCGTTCATCGCTCGCGCATCAGTTGTCTCTTTAACGTTTATTACAAAGGAGAATGCAAATCCTGGTCCCACTTTCCAATAGCTATGTGTATTACATCGTTGGATAGGTATCTTTGACCTGAATAAAAGTTATTATGGCGCCAAGTTCCAAATCTTAGTCCATTCAGAGTTATTCTTTAATAAAACTGGTAGTTTTATCTGTAGCCAAATAATGCTATTTTTTCGTAATAATTGCATTTGTGCTTTATACACGTAGTGTAGACGGTAATGCAAACCTTTTTAGGCGGCGAGGGTGCGCGCAAGCGCAGGTAGTCGTTCGTTTGTAATACGTGTGTGACTACGTCTTGTTTTTCCGTCCGTTTACACTTTCTACTTGATCTCGGCTATCCCTTGGACTTTTTTGGTACCTGTTTATAATTATTACGTAAAAATAGCATTACTTGGCTACTGACAAAACTACCATGTTTAATAAAGAATAACTCTGAACGGACTAAGATTTGGAACTTGGCGCCATAGTAACTCAGCTCAAAATAACCTATCCAACGATGTAATACACATAGCTATTGGAAGGTGGGACCAGATTACATAAAAACTTTGGCATCCTCCTTTATAAAACGACAATATTCTCGCAAATTCGGAGAAAATGAAACGAGCAATAGTTATTCAACGAATTGCGAATACGTTGGATTTACAAAAGAGTATTAACGATCTCTAATTCTTGATTAGCGATTCGATTCGTTCGTACTTTCGCAATATATACAACACAATGGTGGTTAAAGTTGGCATCTTTGTAACGCGATAAAACGTTTTTTCTTTCATTTTCTAATTTTTATTGTTGCGCAAGTTATATTTTGTTTAGGTTTGTTTGGGTTAATGAGAATTCTGACAAATTTTCCCTCGATTTTAGTTTGGGTTTGGGGATAAATTTCGAAAATAAGTAAAACAAACAATTATTTTTGTGAGATTCCAAGGATGCAACAGTGCATTAAAAAATTGAGGTTTAGTTGTAGAGTTGAGATACGATCAAGAACGTCCGGGAAAAAGATGGACCGGGAAGGTAGTGGTCCTCGGAGTGGCATGAATTCAACGAGTGGCTGAAGCATTTCGTTGGCAGTCAAGATTGTGCAGGGACTTGAAAATCACGGAGGGCAAGAGTGGATGCAGGGGAAGGCAGGAGGGAGGCGGGATGCTCTAACGAGTGTTTTAACGAGGGGTCATTGTCGGTGCACCTAAAAGCCACCCACACGATTGCCACTCCACCGAACTCCTCTCATCGAGTCTCAAAGACACTTTTCTCGTTCCTTCCTTTTCCTCTCAGATATCGACTCGAAAAACTTGCTTTTTGCACGGACAACTCTTTCATTTTTTCCCAAAGTTTTACGCGTCTCAATTACGTTCGCAACAAATTTTTTAAATTATATGGTTTAAAGAATATTTGAAAAATAACAAGTTTTATAATTAGTGTAATAAAAAGTAGACAATAATTTTCGTTCATCAAATCACTTATATGTGCCTTTATATGAAAGGTAGGGCCGCTCAATTTTACGTAGAATCTTTAATTCTCATAAATCCTGTGTATTCAATTAATAATTGAACTAATTGAATTAATTAAATTGATTGAATTCATTGATGTCATTGAATTAATTAATTAATTGTATTGAACTACATTTAACCTTAAACAAAAATTCGAAATTCGAGTGTGAAAGCGTGGCATGGATGTCTCTAATTACCATTGTGACAAATCAAATACGGTTGATGAAACTGAAACTCGATCGATCAAATGAATTAAACATTTAAAAAATTGGACGCCCTAAGCTTTTATTTATAATCTATTAGCCTAGATTATTAGGCTCAGGCTTTAATTATAATTTTATTAATAACTCGCATGAAAATGATTAAATAAAACAAATTATCCTTTACTTCTTAGTAAATTAAATAAAAGCTTGTTGTCCAAAAATATATTTCGGCGTACAGTTTTTTTTCGTTATCAATAAAAAAAACACGACTAAAAAATGTCAATAAACGTGGACGGTATTATCTCTACTCTGGACGGTATTATTTCTACTATGGACGATATTATCTCGTGACATACGTCGAAAATTCGTCGGAGATGCGGAGATAAAAAGCTCGTTGCAATTGCAGTCGCACTTTTTTCAAACTTCGTTCCTCAGCTGCGTCTTTCGCGTGTTGAAAAGCAATGGATTCTTCGATTTTTATCTTCGATCTGACTCGAGCTTTTACTCCTCGTCCTCGCATAAAGCGAGTGTCGATACTGTTGCAGTAATGCGAGTGATTTTAAAGGCGCGCGAATATCGCGCATAAAATTCCTGAAGTGATAAGGAATATCGTTGACGCGCCGTAGATGCTGGATGCACCGTTGCATCCGTCCTCGGAGCACGAGCATTCCTCCCAGTATACGCCGTTTTCCTCGACACCCCAGTTACAAACTCCGGTTACACCGGTACCCGTTACCGAGGCACATCGACGTATCACCTGACGCCATCTTCCGTCCCCTTAAAAAATAACAATCATTTATTTTAAATTGTTCGACGAAAAAATAAAAAATAAAATTATAACAAAAACGATAAATAACAAAAATTAAAAAAAACAACTCAAAATGAAAAATAGATAAAATTGCAACAAAAAGATGTAGGTTTTGTTTTGCAATTTCACAACTACGAGCTGACGCAATTTTTCAACTGCCAGCAATCGGTAGTAGCGATTTATAAACTAATTAATTATATACTAATCGTCACGTTGCCGTTTAATTAATATTGGATGTAGCAGCCAGTTGCTGCGTAATTACTAATAACGTAGGAATGTAATTAATAATGTATCGTCCAGGTAATTGGCAACGATCGTGTTCCAATTTCATAACTCTGAAATATTTCTAGTACGTAAATCATAATTATGAGTAATTATCGGTCCACTTCAGTAGGTCGTAATTTATGGGAAAATATTTTTGAAACAGTACCATTGCACGTTTTCAAGCCAATTATTTTTAACCGATCGATTTATTAATTGTATGAATTAAATGTAATAATGCAATTTTTAAAGTACATTCTTTCTATCTTATTTCAAATTTTATTTCACATTAAAAAAACTTGTGTATTTACTTGAATTTTAATATCTAAAAAATTTCAGTTTACATTTTTTAAATTTAAAGATGCACTTTAATTGTTAAATATTATTTTACATTATTTCAACTCAATAATGAACTTCAATTTTTGAAGTACATTCACATAAAAGTTGTTGAAGTCCTTTTAAAATTTTTAAAAATTTAATCGAACATTTATCGTTGTTAGTGAATAGAAAAGAAAAAAAAAGGGACCTTTATCCGTGTAACTTACAAATGAAACCTCGGGGACTCTGTTTGGTGATTTTCACGCAAAATGTGCCGGGCGTCACAGAATCTTGGCTGTTGCACTCGACCGGTATATTCTTGTACGTGTCGAATTTGTGGTAAGATCCGCATATGTCTTGTCCCTTGGCATCGGTGTCGCTGCTGCACTGATAGCAGCGAATCGCGTCGCAGCCTGAAAAGTGAGGTTAAGTCATCATTAAGCATGTTGTTTTCTTCTCATCGGATATATCACTGAAAACCACCCAATTATCGATAAAATCAGTACGAGTTTCGAGACGATTTTGCTTTTAGTTATATTCGGGAACTTGACGAATTATCAAGTTTATTAAGCTATAAGCAGAATGAGCGAAAGTCAACGAAATCGGGAATTAGCCACCGAAATAATTGTATTTGTATAATTGTATTTGCAAAAAGTTAATGCAAAATAGGAGAATCGTGGATGTACAAGTTTAGGTAATGTATTAGATACTTAGCTTTACAAACAAATAATTTAATAACAAATTAAGCTTTCGAAAGGTTAGTTTTTCGCGATCAACAATAATTGATCTTAAATTCGACGATAAAGGCAGATATCTGACTGAGAATTTTTAAGTGATTTCACATCTGTTCCAACAGATCACCTCAAAAATCCTACTTTTCAAAGTTACTAGACTGCCAAAAATGACAGAATATTTATTCAGAACGTAAAGAAGATGCATCACAATCCATACAAAATTACCTCACGTCCTATAACAAAGTGACGTATCTCAAAAAAAAGATAAAAATGTATAAAAAAGTATGGCATACTCCCTAACTTCATTTTTTTTACATCTTCATATGGAAAAATTGCTTTAAAAATCGTTGAAGCGCTGTTATGAAAAATTCGTTCGTATGAGTATTTATGGACCGATTTAAAAAATTCTTTTTTGTTTGAAAGCGTACCCCCAGGTTAGTCCCAAGGCCATAAAGTCAGGTCTCCGGTCTCCAGGATCCCGGAGAAATGAAAGCAAAATCTGAAAAATAATCTCATTTTTGTACTTTACTAGTTTTTCACTCTCTTGTTGTTTCTTTTGACTTATTGCATTATGATGAGATAGAAACGTCAGTGGTAACGAAATAGAATAGAAATGGTTTTTAGATAGAATATGTTTTTTCTATAGCAAAATTTTTCTCTAGAAAAATGTTTTTTTTCTTCTTTGTATCCTTAAATACCCAGTCCACTCATTTTTTTAAACTAAATTACCAGAAGCGCCTTTTTAATTACACATAAAGAAACAATTTCAGTATTATTATACAGTATTCAAAGTAATATTTTAATTCTGTATAATAATATAGTATCGTATTAGTATAGTATTCAAACATTCAAGCTCAAGCTTTTATTCTCACGTTTTCATAATCAGATGAATAAGGAGATAATCCTCAGTTGATCGTTGAGTGAACAAAATAAATGTAATATATTAAAAACTACCTTAATAGAAAAAAATGAGCTTATTTTTGAGATTTTACTTTCATTTCTCCAGGATCCTGGGCAACGGAGACCTGACTTTATGGTAGTGGCACTACCTTGGGGTACCCTTTCAAACAAAAGAAGAATTTTTTAAATCAGTTCATAAATACTCATACGAATGAATTTTTTATAACAGCGCCTGAACTATATTCATAGCAATTTTTTCATATGAAGGTGTAAAAAAATGAACTTAGGAAGTATGCCATATTTTTTTATACATTTTTATCTTTTTTTTAGTTATGTCACTTGGTTATAGGACGTGGGGCAATTTTGATCCATGTTCCTTGTTAATATTCATTCAGTAGCGCCTTAATCCAATATCAATTAATAAGCGTGAACTTCCAAAAGCAACGATCTCTTTTATCTCTTTTTTATTTGTATTTTGTTCATCCTTATCGAATTAGCCATTGTAGCAAATAACGTTAAAAAATGTCAAATCAAAATAGGTCATCCAAAATAACCAACAACGTTGGGTTGATTCTCGCACGTGTAAAGTGGCCAAAAATAAATATCGAGAAAATAAAAGAACAATATAGCTTTCGTCGCAACGACGCAAACTTTGATCCCGCGTCAATTTTCAAAACGGATTATTTTACGATGGTATCGAGAAACGATTCGATTCATGTTTTCGAAGTTGAGAACGAAAAATCCAAGATGTCGACGCCCATAGCGATCGAGTGAACTGGTTGCCGAATGGGCTTACAGTTTTGATCCAACCTCACCTATCGTCGCAGTACACAACACCGCAATTACAAAACGAATCGTCCTCATGCTCAGATCCATCTCGTATTTAATTTGCTATTCTTTATTTTTCTCTTCGTCGAAAACGGTTAATAAACATGAGACTGAAACACGGCGATCGCGACACTTGTTGTTGGCGTACTGACGCTCCGTCTACCTGACGTCATTCAATGGGCGTTGGTGGACTAGGCCAGTGTGCGTTTTCACCTCCCACCATTCGTCGTAAACGAACGAGGAAAGGGCCGTAAGAAATGATTCGAAAAGCGGGTACTCGGTTCGGTGCCCCCCCCCCCCACCCTTCTTTCGCTCCAGGGATCGAACATCTTCAGAAAAAGAGAATAAGGAAAGCGGGGAGGGTGGTAGCAATACCATGATTTAGAATAACGAGAGAAAGAGAGAGAAAGAGAGTAAGAGAAACTCGCGAAGAAACTACTGCTCAGTCGGTAAGAAAACCTGGAATCGTGTCTGTTACGATGTTTGAAGTTTGCAACGTTACAACGGTACGAAACGTTTTTTTTTTTAATTACGAATTTTCTTTGTAAATTTGAGCTCGAAAATAATGAACTTTTTTTAAATGGATTTTTAATCAATAATTTTATTCTTTCGATTAGAGAAAAAGAATAAATCTTTACCAAATAACAAATAACAAGTGACAAAGGTAATAAAGTCTGAAATCGTTTGATTTACGGTGTTTAAAGTTTGCAACTTTACAACGCGACGAAACGTGTTCTTTTTAAAATGACAATTTTTTTTGTGTAAAATTAAGCTGGAAAATCTTGAACATTTTTTAATGGATTTTTATTAAATAATTTTATTTTCTCGATTGGAGAAAAGGGATGAATCTTTACCAAATTTTCTTCCCTGATTGAAGTTGAGAGCTTAGCCTATAGAGTTTCGCAATAAAGAAATGTATTTTCGAAATTTGAAGCATACAAAGACACATTAATAGGTGATCATCGTTTCCATGGGAATTCTACGACGTTGGAATGCAACGATTTTAGATTTTTATTATTATTAAATTTTTTTTTTTTCTGTTATTATTATACAAATTATTTTTATACAATTCGTGGAAGAAAATTTCTGATCAAAATACGTCAAAGGATTCAAGTTGTTTCGGCAGTGAAAATTAGCAAAGATTGAATGTAAGTAATGAAAAAAACCTTTTTTTTTTTAATGGTTTTCATCGATGCATTTGCTTCAAAAACTGGATTTCCCATTTTTTTTTTCTTTTCGGCCTGTGGTTCTTCTCGTTAATGCATCGAATAAATTGTTTCGTGCAATTATCGTATACCCGAATTACTCGAGTGCACGGCGATACGAAATAAAAAATTCGAGATAACGCAAGTGACTGCAATGGGTCCTAGGGGAACAAGTTCTCCGCGGGAAAGTTTTCGATGGTAACTCTGAAATCATGAAACGGAGGTGGAGGTTGTACGTCATCCTAAAAGTTTCGCCCGTTTAGATAGGAGGCAAAACCTCCGCTATTGTTAAATGTGTCTCCGCGGACTTTTCGTGTTTCGAGATTCGCTGCTTTCATTGGTCAAAGTCTTATTTCGCGAATACCAAAAATCATCCGAAAGCAAAAAGATAAACGAGCTTGTGAAGTTCTAGCTTTCAATAACACAAAATTCATTGCGAAAATTCTGCAATAATTTATCGATTTTCCATTACTAATTTAGTTTTTGAATTTGGAAAACAAATATTTTATAAATAATTAATTAGAAACTAAACAAATTCAATTAGTATTCATTGTATTAACCATTATCGTTAATTAAATAAATTATTATTCATTAATTAACCATTATCTCTAATTCAATTTGTGATTATTCCTTAAATCAATAATAATTAAATTACATAAAAAATAATGGGTCAATTCCCATGATCGTCCATTGCAATCGAATCTCTGTTGCGTTAACCCCATTTTCACAAAGCTTCTGATTCAAATAACGCGACGTTCCGTGTTTCAAGCTGCGAACGAAGTTTCAAAGGTTTTTATTTGTTCGTCGCGCGAAAAGCGAAGAAATCCTTCTTAGCCTTTGAAAGTTCGCACTTTTGCAAAGTGGGCCAAGTCTCTCTTTCTCTCTCTCTCTTCCTCTCTAGTCCTTACGATCCTCTTGTTTGGTCTCCCCGCCTCTGTCTTTCTTCGAGGTGGCATCTCCCTTGATCGTTCCATATAGTTATGGTACGAAGAGATAAGAAGTTTTTACAGTACAGTCTCCGGTGTGACAAAGTACCGATGGGATGTACAATCGCCTGGTCGTTGCGCTCCCGTGTGAACTCTCCAAACGTACAATATTCTCTTCCGTTCTGGATATATTTGTATATAACGAAATGCAGGTGCACACGTTTACGACTGTAATATGGGAAAGTACGATCTCTAGCAACAATGGCTGCCACTTCATATCCGGTTTCTCGTGTGTATATACATACACATATATATATGTGTGTATTCAAGAAAAACGATTTTCGAACCCGTCGCATCCAAGTAGCGTTTGTTACCGGCACGTTCACCAGTTTTGAGGACATTTTCGGAAGTTTGGCCGAACTTTATCGTTAATTTCGGGTACGTAGAAGTGTTTGAAGTGACTTTTAGACGATTGCCCTCCAAATATCGCCTCCAAAGTAGGCTACAGTCGCCGCACTCAACGACGCGTCAATCCCAATGACTCTCGAGTCAACATCAGGCACATTTAGGCAACTTCGTTCAAAAGCGTTTCAAGGCGTTTTTTAAAATTCCAGGTATGCTGATTTTCAACATATGAGGATGGGATACACGCATTCGCATATATATATATGTACGTACAGGGTGACTGATAATTCGACGTTGTCCTGAAAAGGGTAATTCCAGGGGTCATTCAGAACCAAAATACAAGCTCGAGATTCACAGAATCTTGGAAACGAAAGATCGCTGGCATTCAATGTCTTTTATTTCGAGATTGTACGAACTTTGGACGAACGTTTCTTTTACAGCCGAATTTCACTGTGGGCGCTCGGAAAAAGGCTATTTTTATGATTTTTAAATTACATTGTTTAATAAGATGAGAGAGCAAATGAAATTTACGTAGAAAGGATAATTACAGAGGATTTATAAAGTTTCTAGAGAGGACTAGAGGATTTCTTCTTTTTTATTCTTACCATCGGATTTCGTCTTTTTCTTTCTTACTAGATGATTTATTATCTGGTAAATGCGATCTCTAATTAAATACAAAGAGTTACAACGAGCAGGGACTGAAAGGTGGAAAGAGAAAGGGAGGGGGAGACAGATAGAGTTTCAATCAACTGGCCACTCCGGCATCGATTCCTATCGCGTATTTCAATAAAGCTCTCGATCTCTGTACCACTGTACATCCAGTTGGAGCGAGAAAATACCGATCGAAAAAAAAGTCGAATGTATGTATTTGGGCATATAAATATTCCGTCTCGCGATCTCTCTCTATCTCTTTTTCCACCAAGAGATATAAAAAAAAAGGGAAACAAGTAAAAAAAATCGCCAGTTCAATCCGCGTCCGGCGTTGTACTTTGTACGTAGCTCACGTTTTCATTGAATACCCCCTTTCCCTCGATACGAACAACACAGTACAAGCACGGGAAAAATACTAGACGGGCGGAGGGTGAGAAAAGGTTGAAACAGGGGGGGGGGGGGGTATCGGCGGGAAAATGTTGTTGCGATACTGAACGATTTTCACATTGCTACAAATGGGTGATTTCATATTTTTTTCACCTTTTTTTCGTTGCATAACAAAACCAACGGAATTCTGAAAAAAAAACGTGCGGAAAAACAAAACCGTAAAGTGTATATCGTATTTCGGTTAACACGTAAAGGTGAACTCCACCCCGAATATTTTTGATTATAAGTTTTTTTATTATCCCTTTTTTGGCGTTATTCGTCCTGAAGAAAAAAATGAATAAATACAAAAGCGCACGAAAACTTGCGTGCACATGAGCGCGCGTGCGCAAACACAATTTGGTTCAGAAAAAAAGAAAAAAATGACGGAGTGAATAATAATATGTAACAAAGCTGAAACGGGTCGAGTAGGGCAAGAAGGGTTAGTATAGGTCATTGACCTATTGAACTCGAGGGCCTCTCACACTGATACACGTGAGAGATTTAGTACCTTTGATCTTTTTTTTTATATCTAACCAATCTAGTTTTATATCTAGTGAAACAAATCGTACAGTATCTATAGGAAACAATGAGTATTGGGTGCTTTGGCACAAGTGCAATATATCTGAGCGTGATTCCTTCGAAAAGGGCAAAATAGATATTCAC
Organism: Ophioninae sp. B BG-2022a; assembly: GCA_030522765.1. Classification (NCBI taxonomy): domain Eukaryota; kingdom Metazoa; phylum Arthropoda; class Insecta; order Hymenoptera; family Ichneumonidae; species Ophioninae sp. B BG-2022a. The sequence continues at coordinate 1,858 of JAPYZJ010004395.1, read as the reverse complement.
GAATGACTCAATATTTTTCGTGAAAAGTAAAAAGTGACTACTTTTTTTTTAAACAAACCTCGTATATTGTTCCCTTGAGACAGAAACTGAAGCATTCGTGGAGTTTGAACTCGAACTATGCAAACGCAGTTCGGATGACGCCATCTGTTGGAGACTGTGAGAACTTATATATGTCCATATACATATATATGGGGCATTCCATGCCGATTCCACCTGGCTTTGACACGTCACGTCTCCGATTTGACCCGCGATTTTTTATGTTATTGTACTATCTCTGAATAATTTTTTGAAACAAAAAATTAACACCCGAATTTAAAAATCCGAAAAAAATCACAATAATTCAGTGTCACACATCAAACACTGTGAGCGTTGAAAAAAGGTGGGCGCGTGTTTCGTTTGGCCTACAAAGCGCTTTTTCCGCGAAAAAATGCAAAAAAATAATTTAAATAGAGTCAATAGCCCACGAAACACAAAAATTCTAAAAAAAACTAAAGAAATTCTGGTTAATTCTTCATGACGTCATGTAATTTTTTTGGTCTTTAACTTTTGTTCATTTTTTCACTTTAATTTTTTAAAATTATTTTGTTTTCGAAAAAATCGCGTTGTTGGCCAAACGAAACACGCGCCCACTTATTGTGATTTTTTTCGGATTTTTAAATTCGGGTGTTAATTTTTTGTTTCAAAAAATTATTGTGAAATTAAATCGTTCCAAAAAAATTTGAAAAATTCTTGAGTGCCTTTCAGAGATAGTACACTAACATAAAAAATCGCGGGTTAAATCGGAGAGATGACCTGTCAAACCCGGGTCGAATCGGCATGGAATGCCCCATATGAATACAACATACAAAGATCTACCATAGCAGATCGACGAGGCAGTTACCACGCTTTCGCTTTTACCTGCTCATCAAGGGACTCTCGAAAATAAATACCCATGCACCAGAGCAACCAGATTGTCCCGGGAGGGCCTGCGGAAGCAAAAGATCAGATAGCTCCCCTCTGTGCGTTTCGCTTTCCTATACATACGGCCCACACTTGGATCCACGAGACTCCCAGGCTCGAAAAGGTTTAATAAAAGTAATTGGATTTTATCGCTCATAACGCTTTCGATCTGAAGTAGCGAAGCCCCTCGGTACGAGGATGCACGATTGTTTGCGCATACCCCGCAATCGCTCATTAAGTCGTCCAACAATTCATCGATAAACGTGTACAAATTTAACTCTCCCAAATTATCGGACGCGCTCTTCTCTTCCGCTTTTCATTAAAATCGTTCAAAAACGTTTCCCTAATGTCCCCGTTGCAATCCTGTTGGACGTCAACTAGATCCTGTTCGAATCAAATATATTGGATGGGGGACTTGATGGTTCGCGTTTAGAATTGACTTCCATGGATGCCAGCGTGTACTGTTTTATTATACAGGGTTACTGGTAACTCGACGTATTCCTTGCAGGACGTCATAGTAGAGTTGAAATGCAATAAATTAAGCCACTAAATGTTATACCGAAGTTCAGTAGTTTTGTAGTTATGTTAGATTTTTAATTTTTATGAAAAATCCCAGATGACACTTGAAGTCAATTTAACAACAATTTATCGCGCGACTGTTCTAAAATTTAAGTTATTATCATAGTTGAGGCCATGGCAGGTCTTTATTATAAACCAAAAGTTCAAAAATACCTAAAAATTTAGCAAAATCACTAATGAAACATAATTTTTTTTTGTAATTTTTGCTATAGCTTCATAAAAAATGTTATCTAGTGCAAACAATATTACGACGCCTGTTGTACAAATTACTAGAAAAATATCCTTGTCTTATCAGCTATTCAAAAAGGTGCGATTGTCAATACTTTTGCACACGTGTGAC
>JAPYZJ010004394.1:0-13758 GCA_030522765.1 Ophioninae sp. B BG-2022a | reverse complement strand
AAAATTTCGAAGAAAAATCTCGACCGCTACCGGGATTTGAACCCGGGACCTCCCGATCCGCTGGCCGCGCCTTAGCCCGCCCTGCCAACGGATCAGTAATTTGTTTTTTTGTATTATTTTTATTATTTTCTGAATTTTTTGTATTATTTTTATTATTTTCCGAATTTTTTTTTTGTATTATTTTCAATATTCGTTAAGATTATTATGTTGCCCGATAGTTAATTCTAGGGCATAATAAAATTTATCATCATCATCATCATCATCATCATCATCATCTCTCTCTCTCTCTCTCTCATATTTGATCGTTGCGTGAAGCTGCTTCCGGCCACAGCGAAGTGACACGTAGCAAGAATAGTCGGACGGCACGTGATTCAGACATTAAGTGCATGCAGCAACGATGAATCGTTTATCTGACTATCTCTCTCTCTCTCCCTCCTTCTCTTTCGCCATATAAACTCCGCGTCCTCTTTACCGCTTATTCACCGCCCCCTCCCTCCCTCCTGAAATCCGTCGACGTATAATTTCGGGTTCATGAATATAAAATACAAGAACAGAGATCAAATTACGTCTGTTGAAACAATTCACGCCACTCCGAAGAGACGATAAGTCAAACCGAGCTGAGAAATTTGTACGCGAGTGGAACGACGACGAGCGTCGTTTTCGTCGATCATCGATTAAGCGTGACCATCGCAAACGCGCTGCGATTTCGCTCCGATCAATTTTTTTTTTTTTTTTTCGTTTTTTTTTTCGCTATTTCTTCCTTGTGCCCTTTTATTACTTGATTTTTAAATATTTAATTTTTTTCGTGTATGTTTGTATACATAAAATAACTATATTATTATATTTCATATTTTATATTTATTTAATAAATATACCTTTTTTTTGGTTTAATAATTTATATTTTATTTTTATATAATTTTTTTATTGGAATTTAATGCATTTTTAGTTTATTTATTAAAAATATAAAATTAATAAATTAGATTTTTTATGAATAAATATATTTTTATATATTTATTCATTAATTTCAATAAGTACACATTCAACGACCAGATTTTCTTCGCGTGATTTTTTATTTTTATTTTACATTTTTTGTTTGTTTGTTTAATAATTTACATTTTATTTTAATATAATTTTTTTTATTGGGATTTAATGCATTTTGATTCAATTGATTAAAAATATATAATTAATAAATTTGATTTTTTATAAGTAAATATATTTTTATATGTTTATTCATTTCTTTATTTATGTATTTTTATTTATTTATTGAAATTGTAGGATTGGAGTTAAAATTGAAGTTTTCCTGCTGGATTTTTTTATACTTTTTTTTATAAACTTTATATACTTTATATTTTATGTTTTATATATTTTTTTTAGATACTTTCGCATTTTGATTTATTGATTAGAGTGGAAAGATCGAAGTGATTATTGAACGAGTCGTGATTCTAAAGTGCATTATCTCCCGAGGAGAAAAAATATTTGAACGCAGTGTGAAGTAATCAGGATGTGAGATCGTAAACGCGGGTAAATAAATATCGGTGTCCGATAATCTCGTATCGCGAATCAATTAATCTTCGAAGCTGAATAAACGCTTAAGTTGGGTATGAAATCGTGTCCGATTTCAATTCGTCTCAACGCCAGTCAATTCTTTTGCACGTATGAATGAACATGTCTGTGTACGTGCGAGACATATACACGGATATGAAAGAATAAAAAAGGTACATTTTGAGTCGTCGTGCAACTAGATACACAATGATCATCACACACTTGGATATTAGAAAAAAAAAAGGCTGGAATTTCGTTTCATCACGGGTCACTGATTTTCGATTTTTCCAGTCGAAGATCAAGTCGACGATTTTTCAAGTCGAATACGCGAATACTGAAATACAAAATTTTCAATTTTTAATCGCTTCGACTTGAAAAATCACGGAATTTTCAATTTTCAATTGATCCGACTTGAAAAATGATAAAATTTTCAATTTTCAATCGATCCGACTTGAAAAAAGATAAAATTTTCAATTTTCAATCGATCCCACTTGAAAAATCACGGAATTTTCAATTTTCAATCGACCCGACTTGAAAAATCACAGAATTTCCAAAATTTTCAATTTTCAATCGATCCGACTTGAAAAATCACGGAAATTCGAAAATTTTCAATTTTCAATCGAATCGACGTGAAAAATCACAGGATTTCAAAAATTTTCAATTTTCAATCGATCCGACTTGAAAAATCACTAAATTTTCAATTTTCAATCGATCCGACTTGAAAAATCACGGAAATTCAAAAAATTTCAATTTTCAATCGAATCGACGTGAAAAATCACAGGATTTCCAAAATTTTCAATTTTCAATCGAATCGACGTGAAAAATCACAGAATTTCCAAAATTTTCAATATTCAATCGATCCGACTTGCAAAATCACAAAATTTTCAATTTTCAATCGATCCGACTTGAAAAATCACAGAATTTCCAAAATTTTCAATTTTCAATCGATCCGCCGTGAAAAATCACAGCATTTCCAAAATTTTTAATTTTCAATCAATCCGCCGTGAAAAATCACAGAATTTCCAAAATTACTGACCCTTAATAAAATACAAACGCCAACCTTTTATTTTTTAAAGAGAATTTCGAATCTGACCCCAAATTGACCATTTTATCACCAGACTTTTTTTTTTGTTTTTATTGTTTGTATTTTTTTTTCGTCGCTCCAAAGGCAACGTTAAACGGTCCACCCTGTATACGCGTCGGTAAGCGTTCGCCTCTGTGACAATGGGATCGGCATTGGCCCCAATTTCACCGAGCGTGTACACTCGGCGAGTCCTCGAAAGTCCCGAGACGGCAATTACGTAGCCGCGTGCTCGGGTGAGCCCGAAACTTTCGGAGGCATTGCACCTGGACGATTCGTGAAAAGGGCGATCACTCGAGCTCTCTGGGTGAGGGAAACTTGCATCGAACGATACGAGGGGTGCCGGGGGGGAGGGGAGGGGGGGGAGACAAACAAAACTATCAATTACACGAGCTAGACAAAGTCTAAATTAACCTGAAACTTTCGCGCCCTGGATTGATCTGTTTCGCGATACCCAACAGGGAGACACTTCGCGTTCGAATAAAAAGCGCCTTTTTTGTTTTTTGTTTTTTTTTTTTAAATTTATTAAAAGTCTAGGTACAGCGCGACGATTGATTATTTTTTAGGAATTTCTTTTAGCTGTGTGAATAATTTTTAGCTATTCTGTAGAGCAATTATGTAGCGTAAATTTGAATTTTGAATTTTTTTCAGTTTTTTTTTTATTTGAATTCTGAAAATTCAACTATACGATAGTCAGGAAGAATTAGTGTATTTTTGTAGTTAACTCTTGTACTTTTCTGTTTTTTATTCAATTTTTCGATTTTACGAATAAGTATGATAACTGAATAGAAATATATAAAAGTACATATATAAATTGAAATAAAAGTGTATTATAAAAAACAAAAAAATACAAATATTAAAAAGTCTAGAAATATATATATTGTTGAAAGAAAAAACAAAGTTAAAAAGATATTTATTTCAAACAAATAAATTCCAAAAATCTAACTGTACGATAGTCAGGAAGAATTAGTGTATTTTCGTAGTTAACTCTTGCACTTTTCTTTTTTTATTCAATTTTCCAATTTTCCGAATTAATATGAAATAAAAACAGAAATATACAAAAATACATATATAAATCGAAATAAATGTGTATTATAAAAAACAAAAAAATACAAATATAAAAAAGTCTAGAAATATATATATTTTTGAAACACAAAAAAAGTTGAAAAGTTATTCATTTAAAAAAAAATGAATTCCAAAAATCCAACTGTACGATAGTCAGGAAGAATTAGTGTATTTCCGTAGATAACTTTTGTACATTTCTGTTTTTATTCAATTTTCCAATTTTCCCAATCAATACGAAATAAAAACAGAAATATACAAAAATACATAAATCGAAATAAAAGTATATAATACAAAAAAAAATACAAATATAAAAATAAGTCTAAAAAAAAATATAAATATATATATTATTGAGAGAAAAAAAAGTTGAAAAGATATTCATTAAACAAAATGTAGAAATTGTATATATAAGAAATCTATAAAAATATATGAACATAAAAAAATCTCGAAATTTAGTCAGCATTTATTTATTCTATTTTTAGAGTGGCTATTTTCATGAGTCACGCGCGTTATATGCACGTACACGTATATACGATAATGTTAACTGCGCTATCGCGTTTCACCGAGGAGAGGAAAAAAAAAGAAGTGAGGCACGCTTGACTAGCGTGTACAGGTCATGTATTACAAGAGTCCCCGATTCACGCAACTTCACTGATCAACGATTTTTTTTTTATCGAAGTTTCGAGCGAGATATCCAAAAGAGATTTTGGTCCATCGAAAAATCCAAAATTAATAAATGGGGAAGACAAAAGAAAAAAATCGTTCGAAAAAAACTCGTGTCACGCCTGGTAATTTTTTGACCCCTTAATATTAGAATTTCTTCGATAAAAATCGTATCGAATTTGTGTTCGTTTTTCGTGAATGGACTATGCACGAGAGTAACCAAGCTTGAACGAGATTTTGAGCAAATCTGAATAAAACGTCACGCGCTTCGACGACCTTTTTTTATTAAAATTATAAAACGGAAGGGGTTGGGTCGTAAACCCAAACTTCGAATTATCAAAAAGCTCAAAATTCCGAATTTGAATTTACCGAAACTAGAAATTTTGCGAATTTTTGGGCTTGTTTGGGTTTGTTCAAAATCAAGGATTTTAAATCAAACGAACGAACCCAAACAAATTTTGCTAAACCTTTACGAAATCTGTAGTTTTGGAATATTAAAATTCGAAATTTTGAGCCTTTTGGTCAATCGAAGTTCGGGTTCCCTACTCAACCCCAAACGGAACGATATCAGTAAGAAAATATTCAATTCGAATCACGAAATATCAATAATTCATTGGTCGATCGAAAATTGAAAAAAAAAAAAACGATTACTCGATGGGACAACAAAAAAAATCAAAAAATGAATTTTGACAATCGTTTATGCAATTTCGTCTCAAAAATAAAAATCGAAAAAAAGACTACTCGATTGGGCGAGGAAAAAAAACAAAATAAGTGGCTTAAAAATTCCTATCTCGAAAATTCTTTTTTTGCCATTTCATACAAATTTGTTTCGTTGGAAAGTATCGATATTAAAGTACGTAGAAAAAGAAAAGAAATTGTATTAATAAACCTTGAACGAAAATGTAATTGTTCGATAAAATTATTCGATTGAAAAATTAAATTATCAAACGTTGCAGGAAAATGTGTGAAAATTTGTATTTTTAGTCGATCGAAGGTCCACATATATATAATTAATGTTATTGAATATATTAATATTAATATATATTTTCACACTATATATTAATATAATTAATTATATCAATATCAAACACACATATATATATATTAATATTTTATTAAAACATTAATAAATATATTACTATTAAACAATGTAAATATAAATATAAACAAATGTTTATATATTTACCAAAATTAATACCAACCTATATTAGCCCGGTAAAAAGCCAAACAAAAATCAAGCATTTATTTTTCCACAGTTTATAAATTTATAAATGATTTTCTGTGAATATTTGATAACAACGAGAGAATCGGGAATAAAATTTTCATACGTTTTTTCCTCGCTATCTATTTTCTCGGTGTTTTATTTTCGTGCGACGCTGGGATAGAAGGCGATATATCTGAACAATAAATAATCGACACTCTCACCCTCCTGCGCATGGGGAAAAGTTGAGCTCTCGAGAAAGAGAGAAAAAGAGAGAGGGGCGTCGGGGGGGGGGGGGGGGGTATGTATATCGCATCAGTGTGCGAGGGGACGAAGAGCGAAGAACTCGAGCCAAATGGAATTAAAGAGGGGTGAGAAAATAGGGGCTATGGGTATACTAGTAATGCATTCGTTCTTTCGTATATTCCATCTGCTCTTCTCCACCAACCGTATACCATAATTATGTCTAATATATATGTCTACTCTCGGGACGATGATAGTCGTGAGATGAACGATCGGAAAATTGAACGTTCTCCTCTTGTGATTATATCGACCGGGTTACTTCTCTTTTATTCTTAATTGAATTTCGAAAGATCTTACCGTAACGTATTACGACTCGGATAGGTAAGTTTCAGAAGCTCGAAGTGACAATAATTATTAATTTTTTAATACAAAAATATATCTTTTTAACAAAAATATATTTTTTTAACAAATATAAACGTACTCGTGAGTGTAGAAAGGGCGTAACGTCATACTTGGTACAATGATTGTCATTTTGGTCGTTGTGAAATTATAATTATTTATCTTTCGAAATTTTAAATTACTGAAATTATTAAAAATTACTTTTTCAAATTTAATTTTAATTTTAACTAATCTAAATCTAAACTAAATTATGTAAAATGAAACTAAATTTTGATTTAAACTAAAATCTAAACTAAATTAAATTAACCAATTTAAATTTAAATAAAAAACCGTTACTTTTTTATATTTAAAAAGGCGATTTTATATTCAAAAAGGCAAGGCAAATATTTGGCAATTTATTTTTTTATATAAAAAAGTGTTTTTTTTTTTAATATTTCCAAAAGTTTCTTTCGATACTTGAAAATTTAGTTTTCCATATTTCGAAATTTAATTTTTAAAACAAAGTAAAATGATGTTTAGGATTGAGCAGCTGTATGAAAAACTCGTTAAGAAAAAGAAAAGGATCCTTTTTTAGAGTTCGACATTTTCACGGTTACGTTTGTACATCGAAATGATCTACTTCGCGAAAAAAAAAGAAACAAACAAAAAAACTGTTGCAAAAGCGAGTATTTTAAAGGTTGAAAAAATGGTGATACGAGAAACGGCTTTTCTCTCGGGGCTTAAGGGGTTTTCGTAAAATTAAACTTTCGACGCAACAGTCACGAGGCTCGAGAATAAAAAATAAAAAAATCTGTCTCGGAGAACTTTGAAACTCATTCTCGTGACGTTTCGGGCTGCAATTTTGCACAAGCAAACACACAGACGTAGAAAATACGCGTGTATGTTTCAGCAAAGGCAAAAGTTTAGTCAGCTGCATTGGCACTCTCGCGGAGGCTAGTACGAGAACCTCGAGTTTCATGCAGTCGACGTATGGTAAATAGCTCCGAGATTCTGTCCGCTCAGCAAAGAAACGTCCAATAAAAGAAATATAAAAGTCAAGAAAAATGTTGGACCCGGAGAGAAATAAGTGAGATTCGTGGCAACTTTTCCGCACAATTCCGTTCCCCATATACAGGGTGGATCAATAACTGTTAGTACCTTCGATATCTTCAAAACTGTAACGTTCAAAAAAATTTGTGCTGAAATGAAATTCTACGATAAAAAAGTGGTGATTCTATGGGGACATTTTTTTTGCCGATCGAGGTTCTTCGGACGTTTGAAGGTCAACTCCATTTTTAAAAATGGAATGTCAATGACCTTCAATGACCTTGTGTTATAAGTCGTTAAATTCGTTTTAAAATTTTCTATCGCGATACAGAAAAAAAAATACCGTTTTATTTGAAAATAATGGGGTTGACCTTCAAATGTCCGAAGTACCTCAACCTGCGAAAAAACTGTTATCGCTATCGGATCGCTCTTTTTTTACTGTGCAATTTTATCTCAACAAATATTTTTGTAAACTTCGTAGTTTCGAAAATATTCAAAGTGATAATAATTATTGATACACCCTGTATATCGATCTGAATCCTCAGCGTTATTCTTCAGCAAACTAAGCTCACAGATGTTCGTACCTCGATTGATCCTATTACGATTCTTTCGTGTATTTCTATACGCATGGATTTTCGCCTCACGATAAACCGATGTAACACTCGACTAGATTTATATACGTTTTTATATGGATCCTCGAAGTTTTGCAACATATTCTTTAATTAGAGAATTTTTATATTAAAAAAAAATTTTTATTTATTTTTTACTCACTTTACAATAAAAATGTTTCGAAAAATTTAATTTTTTTGTTCTTTTTTGGATTCATGGTTCGTTTGAGTATCGACGAAAATATTTTCTCCAATATTTCGTGCCAAAGGATTACAAAAAAAAAAACAAAAATATATATTCCGAGTAATTTCAATTAATAATTTCCAATTAGCAATTAGTGAGTTTTGGGTTAAATATTATAAGACGACGTTTGTTCGATGGTCAACATATTTGATTAATAAAATTATTATAAAATATTCGGGCTCTTTTTATTCATATGATTTATATTCAATTATTTGAATGATTTTTATTAATTGATTATTTATATTCAATTATTGTAAATATTTTCAGTAATTATTTCATTGATTATTCGTATTCAACTATTTTAGCGATTTTGAATAAATATTTATTTATATTCGAGTATTTGAAAAAAAATTCAATATTTATATTCAACAATAGCTTTTCACATTTCTTCTTTCCTTCGCGAGGTCTTTTCGGTGACGAAGGTCGTCATACAACTACGAGAGAGAGACCCTGAACAGGCAGAGTCCATTTCTCTCGGAGTCTTCGAGGTCGTGCGAGTATTTCGAGGTCGTACTTTCCAAAGCCCATAGTCTCTCCTCGTATCTCAAGAGGAACGAAACGATATACCATCCTTCGTCCCAAAAACCGACGTCAAATATCCGAAAACCCGAATCACCTTCATTGTTTATTTATTTTCCCCGTCAAATTGACCAACGGAATAAACATTTGTCGCGAATTATGTTTATTTCAGAAAATACTACTATTTTCAGTCGCCATAAAACATTTTCGAAAAAAAATTTTGAAGCTCTTTCGTAATAATTTTTGTAACAATAAAGACGATTTTAAAAAATTGATTTATCATTTAATTATAAAAAATCTATATATAAATTAATATAATTCTAATTATAATAAATTATAATAAATCTGCGCACAAATTTACAATACAAATTGTCAAATCTTCTTTCCATGACAATCATAAAATTATCAATTCGAAAATTGTTAAAAAATATTTCTTAAATATTAATATTAAACGTAAATAAAAATATTATAAATTTATTTACATCAATTCATTAACACCTTTATTGTCAAAACATTCACTAAAAAATCCGCAATTTGTTTAAAACAATTTTTTTTGCGTAAATTGTTCAACTTGTGAAACAATGATTTTTTTCAAAAAATTGTTTAACAAGTGAGAAAAAAACAGTTTGGGAATAGAATGAACCTTCAATTAAGCTATTCCTGCTGAAACGTCAAATACGAATGGGTAGTTGTATCTCGATAGAAATTGTTAAATTGCCACTCAATTATCCCATTCCTGTCACGATTTATTGGCCGAAAAGATCGCGGGGAATTTTTCTCCTCCGACCGGGGATACCGAGAATCCTCGAAATTTCACGAGATCCTCATGAAAAATAAGTCACGAATTTCACGAATTAAGTATACAAACGTCCGGTGGGACACATGCCGAGAATTTTGTACGTGTACCTCGGGGAAGATAATTGCCTCGCCGTTAAGGGGCGACGTCGAGGGGGGCGGGGGGATTGCTTATTCGGTAGGTCCCTCGTGCTTCTGGTACATTGCCAATGCTCGAAGCCTAAGATTCGAGCGAAGGGAAACGAGAGGTAAAAAAAAGTTGGTAAATTTCTTCAAAATTAAATCGTCGCTAAAAATATTTGTTTAACTTTAATTATAAACGTTTCCATCAATAACGAATAAATCACTAAATAATAATACTTCATTTAATTATCATTAAATAATTAATCATAATAAATAATAATGAATTATTTATTAATGAATAATTAATTAATCCTTTACTTTATTTTATCATTATTTTATCATTGTTTTCTACATGAATATAATTTTTTTTTCGTAAAGAGCCACCTTTCTCATTTGAGAAACAGCTGTTAACAAAATGTCCATAATTTGTAACTACACTATTTTTAAAAGAAAAAAGAAACGTTTTTTTTTAACGTGTTGCTCGATATTTGGTGAAAAAATATCATTTAAAAAGGAAAAACAAAATACAACTATTTCCTCTTGAAATGTGTATTGTAAAAATAAACCATGAATGTTTTTAGATTTTGTCATGAATAATTGTAGGTGTGGCTGCGCGAAGACAAAAACGACCCAGGTTCTAGGGATTGAGGTGCTTCAAATACAATCACGGATTAAAGGTTAAATACAATGTATAACTAATAAAAAATATGCCCATTAATACCTTTAAAAACAAATGTCGAAAAAAACGATCCAATAATTTTACTCTTTTACTTTTACTCTTAAAAAACAATTTTTCAATAAGTTTACTTTCTTTTGCTTTTTCAAAAATGTAATTTAGATTTTACCTGTTTTATTTTAATTTTATTTTAATTTAATTTTATTTTTATTTTATTTTATTTTTATTTTATTCTTAGAAAAATTAAATTTAGATTTTATAATTTAGGTTTTTTAAAAATATAATTTAGATTTTAGTTTAGACTTTCATTTTCTTTTTTTTAATAACTCAGAGGCTCTTCGATATTGCTTTTCTTTGAAATAAGCTTTGCGTCGGGCCCGACCCCTTAACGATGAGTACAAATGTAGCGTGCTGCCTAGAAATGTATATTAGAGGAGAGTATGCAGTTCGTACTACCCAGTAATAACCCGTATACACGTGTATACTCGTACCGAGTTGGTGGGCATTCGAGGGGCAAATATGTGCTCGGAAGAGAAGCCAAGGAGCACGTTACATATCCTTTGTCCGGGCTCGTGGTTGGTTATCCACTGCGGTTTTTCGTTCTCGCTTATTCATAGTACGATGTATATGGACATGAATCCAATACATATACAGGGTGACCGAAAATTCGACCTATTCTTTCAAAGAAGGTTATAGTAGAGGTCATTTGCAACAAAAAATGTCTCATCAACTGGGGGTCGAAAATTGATAGTTATTGAGATATTGATGTTTTTATGTTTTCTAAAGAATTTCCTGACTTTCTGCCTAAAATAAAAAATTATGCAAAAAATACGCAATTATAAACAACGATTTGATACTTTTCTGAGAGACCAAGAGTTAGCGATTATTTAAAAACAAATTTTGCGTCCAAATTTTACATAATCTGAAAATTAAAAAGCTAATTTTCGACCTCCAGCTCTTGGGACATTTTTTGTTGCAAATGACCTCTACTGTAACCCCTTTGAAGGAATAGGTTGAATTTCCGGTCACCCTGTATATACGTATGTTTCGATGTATGTGTGTATGTGGGAAGTAAAAGATCGTGGCGAGTCTTTATAACCGAGCAACGTTGGTTACCCGCACATCTGGCACTTTTGAGGACGCCTCTTAACTTTTTGCTGCCTCTTTGATTTCCGGGTCTAGATGGCTCTTGAAATCATTCAAAGGAGGTTTGTTTGAACTCGAAATAAAAAATAAAAAAAGAAAAAAAAAACGATTGTTTATCTATGGATCTTTGCGACTTAAGATCTTCCTCAACGCATTATTAGACAAAATTTTGCAAACTTCACAAATCGAAATTTCAACATCACCAAAGTTTTCAACGTTCGAACGGAACAAAACTCATTATTTTCTGATCGTTCGAATTCCGATTTACCAAACAAACAAACATCGTTACTTAAATCCCTCAAACATTTTTAAAAACGCTCGTTTTTTATTTTCATTCGAAACGAAATGAATTTTGAAAAATACCGAAAATAAAGAAATCGAATGGAATATTGAAAAAAAAAAGAGATGACGTATAAAGTTTGGCAACGACGTAAACATCAAGATCATAAAAATCTACAGCAACGCAGAATTCATCATCATTATTATTATAAGTGTTCTTATTGTTGTTGTTGCTATCTATATATTTAAATTTATAAAAGCATCAATAATAATTATTTTATTTATTACATTTTATTTATTTTTATATATTTTATACTACTATATGTATTGTATTATTATTATTATTACATTAAGGCATAACACTAATAATAATAATAATAATAATAATAATAATAATAATAATAATAATAATAATAATAATAATAAACAATACTACGAGAAAACTGATAAATGCACATGAAAAATAACAATTTCTTCGGAATATATATAAACAACGATATACTTATATTATATTATAATATAATATAATATAATGTATAATAATATTAAAAAATATATTAATATATAATATTTAACATTTAATAATATAATATAATATAATATAATATAATATAATATAATATAATATAATATTAAATATTACATATTATATATTACATATTATATATTAATATTTTTTTAATATTATTATACATTATATTTCATCCGATTTTTTCATCGGATAAAAAATACGATGAAAATTGGCTGTCAGTGAAAAATAGTTTTTACAACTTCAAGAAATACCGATAAAACGCGTGTCTCTCTAAAATCAGCCCTTCATGTATACTACAACTGTACATGCGCGTATTTATATTTATCTGTGCGCAGGAGGGGCAGAAGAAACCGAAGAACATCCCAGAGAGACAGACCAGATGATGTGTATTTCCCTGTGCGCGCGAGACTTGCATACACACGTCGAACGATACGCGAGCCTTGTGCGCTTGCGCGAGCGCATATGCGCAACGAAACCTGGTTTCTTGGGGCTCCATAGTCTCTCTGTTCGATGTGCTCTCGTGTCGCGTATGTTTCCTCCGTCCCAGCAATCCTCAACTCTCGCCTCTTGCCTCCGGATATCGGGAGGGAAGAGGACAACCGAGACTTCGCGAACGAAAGAGAAAAAGAAGAGACGATCGCGGAAACGTGCTTTCTAAGCGTCTTCGAGAAGAGAGAGAGAGAGAATGATGATAATGATAGATTTTATTATTCCCTAGTAAACATTTTTCGGGAAATTAAAAATAGTAACAAAATATTATCAAAATAAAAATGTTAAGGTTAATAAAATTAATGAGACAACAATAATATAGAAAAATATAAGAAAAAAATAAAATTGTTCAAGAACGCAAAGAATTTCGAAGAGAGAGAGAGAGATGATGATGATGATGATACATTTTGATATTCTCGAGTAAATCATTTTTGGCAATTAAAGATGGTAACAAAAATATTATCAAAATAAAAATATAAAGGTTAATAAAAACAACAAGAAAATAATAATAATGTAACGAAAATAACCAGAAAACGCAAAAATATTCGAAAACACATAGAATTTCAAAACGAGAGAGAGAGAGAGATGATGATGATACAATTATTCCCCAGTAAAAAATTTTCGGGCATTTGGCGATTGTAACAAAAATTTATTTATTTTTAAAAATATTTTTACATTTGTATTTTTGTATTTTACGTTTGTATTTTTGTATTTTACGTTTGTATTTTTGTATTTTACATTTGTATTTTTGTATTTTACGTTTGTATTTTTATATTTTACATTTGTATTTTTGTATTTTACATTTGTATTTTTGTATTTTACATTTGTATTTTTACATTTATAAAAATATTACTATCAAAATAAAAATATAAAGTTTAACAAAACCAAAAAGAAAATAATAATATAACAAAAATAACAAAAAAAAAAACGCAAAGACTTTCAAAAAGAGAGAAAGAGAGCGATTACGATGATGATGATATTAATGATAAATTCTATTATTCCCTAGGAAAAATCTTTCAGGCAATTAAAGATAAAACAACAATTTTAACAAAATAAAGATATAAAGTTTTCAAAATAAGAAGCAAATAATCATGTAAAAAAAATAATAAAAAAAAAACACGAAAAAAATC